>JAMKCH010023543.1:0-97141 GCA_023653785.1 Ophioderma brevispina
ATAGTGAAGACGTGAAAACCAAATAGTTAAGTATTAATTGCCACCTTTTTATCAAGAGGGATTAAAGGCTGGTAAAAGGGTATACACTGCAAGTAAAAAAGAAGAGAGTCTCAGATGTTGGTAGAAACATTTCTATGGGGAAATACAGACTGAATATAAAGGTTCTAAAATTTTATTTTTTTTTAAAATTGGAGAGATGCCGTATAATTTTATTTGAAGATATTATAAGAGGTGATAGATTTAAAATTTGGTTGAATTATCTGAAAAAACTCTAGGTAAAAAGTTTAGAAGCCCAATGGAATATATTCATTGGCATAAAATTAATATAGCAATATAAGGGTGGAAGACAAAGATCAGTAGAAAGGAAAAATATCTTCAATTGTAGAGAATCCCAGTACAATATTTCAATTAAATGAAAACAATGTTAAGCACATTTCATAATGAAGACGAAAGATATTATAAAATCTTAAACACGATTTGAAAATCCAAATTGCATTAAATATTGGGAAAAACTATAACATCGTGCAAGTATGCGCAAAAATCTTTTTATTAAAATAGGGAATAGATTGAAAAAAACGTTCTCTTACGTCATTTTGCAATTTAAGGTCCTCCTAATTAATTCATTGTAAAAGACATCTATCTCAATGGAAAAACTTAGTAATTCGCCAACTTGCGATTTTTGCGATTGTATAGACAGTTATGAACATTTTTTCATTAAGTGCTCAAAAATAAAACCTTTGGGAGATTTTAAAAAAAAATGTCTATGTGACTGAAATAGAAAAATGTAATGTTTTTGAGATAAAAAATCTGGATAAAATCATATGTGGGTGGCATATTGCAGAACGTGAACATGATCTGGCTAATTATTTTTGATTATTTTGGATTCCTATTCAATATTACAAGTCCAAAAGGAGATTATAATATTACACAACAAAATTAAAAAAACTAAAAAATCAATAAAATTTTGAAATTAAAAAAAAACTGACGACTCGAAATTAATATCCAAACCAAGAAGTAAAACAAGCTCACTTATAGATCAAGAAAACTGGTTATATAGTAAAATATATTGGAATATATATAAATGTAATGAGTATATTTATGTATATGTAGTATGTGTGGATGTAGATGGTATATGTTACCATGTATGTGTATGTAGGTATGGGTAGGTATGTGGTGTTTTCTTTATCGTTTTCTCTTTTTTCCATTTCATTGTTTTGTTTTGGTTTTTGTTGCGCATGTATGTATGGGTGTGTTGATGTATATGTATGTATAGGTATGTTGATGAGTGTGGATATATATATATGTATATAGATGTATGTGTATATCTATATAATATATATATATATGTATGATTATATGTATATATATATGTATATATATGTATGTATATATAATAATTATATATATGTGAGATGTGTGCATGTTGCGATATATAGGATGGTGTGTATGTATGTGTATATATATGTATGGTATATGTGTGCATGTGTGTATGGTGTTTATGTGGGTATACGTAAATTGTGTATAAATGACATAGTATTTAAAAAACTGGTCATTGTCAACTTGTTACAGACAACACCCAGTTAACTTATATGAATACAATGTGTTATTTTTGTTATTACGTTAATTTATCGTAATATTCAGTGTAACACAATGTAAGTTATGTTAAAGAGGTTTCCATTATGAAATGCAAATTAAATGTATTTCAAGGCTATGTTATGTATGGGCCAATTCTTGTGATGGTATGTATTACAGTGGTATTGTAAATGTTTACGCAAGAAAACAAAATAAAGGTTGTGGGGCAAAAAAAAAAAAGGTGACTGTCCGTCTATTCGAATATCCAATATCTTGCTAAACTTTACCGTGCCACCCGCGTAATTGTGCGATCTTTTTTTCTAAGGTCAACTTGGAAAGATACACCTCTATTCGCCATGACGAAATCTACTTTTGGAGGTCAAGTGGCAAGAAACTCTATTTCGCCAAGACGACATTTGCTTTTTGTGGAAGTCAACTTGCAAGATAATTATTTCGCCCAAGAAGCATCTACTTTTTATGAAGTCAAGCCTTGGTAGAAAATCTACCTCGCCAAGGACGATTTATCTATTTTTGTGAAGTCAACTTGGCAGATTTAATCTACTCTCACCATGAGTCATTAACATTTTGTGAAGGCGACTTGACAAGATATCTATATTGCCAAGACGAAATCTACTTTTTGTGAAGTCATTTGGTAAGATAATCTATTTTGCCAAGACGAGACATGACGTTTGGTGAAGTCAACTTGGCAAGATAATCTATATGGACCATGACGTCATTTACTTTTTGTGAAGGCGACCTTGACAAGAATAATCTATTCGCCATGACGACATCTACCTTTTGTGAAGTCAAGTTGGCAAGATCCCAAGAAACTCTATTTCGCCAAGACGACATTTGCTTTTTGTGAACGTCAATTGGCAAGATAATCTATTTCGCCAAGAAGACATCTTACTTTTATGAAGTCAACGTGGTAAGAAAATTACTCGCCAAGAGACGAAATCTACTTTTTGTGAAGTAAACTTGGCATGATAATCTATAACCTGAGTCATCTACCTTTGTGAAGGCTAACCTTGACAAGATATCTATCTTGCCAAGACGCATCTACTTTTTGTGAAGTCAACTAGGCAAGATAATCTATTTTGCCAAGACGACATCTAGTTTGGTGAGTCAACTTGGATTGGCAAGATAATCTATCTGACCATTGACTCATTTACTTTTTGTGAAGGCGACCTTGACCAATAATCTATCTCGCCATGCCGACATCTACTTTTTGTGAAGTCAACTTGCCAAGAAATCTCATATCGCCCAAGTGACATCTACTTTTTGTGAAGTCACTGACAGATATCTATCTCGGCCAAGATGACAATCTACTTTTTGTGAAGTCCACTTGGCAAGATCATCTAGCTGACCATGACGTCATCTACTTTTTGTTAAGGCTACTTGACAAGAAAGCCTACTCGCCTTGACGACTAATAAAACTGTTTAAGGTCAATAAAGTGAAAAAAATGTGGGACTAGGTCACATAATGTTGATAATATGTCGACTTGTCAAGATGAAGCGTTGCCATCTGTATGGCACTTACAACGTTCCGTAATTTATCCTATTTATTTACATAGCATAATACATAAATTAATATTGTTGAGATCATACTCCACAAAAATCAAACAGAACAACCCGTCTGCGATAATGTCATAGTTTTATTTTGCGTGAACACACAATGTTTTCATCACATACATTTTTAAAACAGTCTCAGGTTATATTCCTATACTGCTTCAGATTATTTTGCTTACTAAAACTTACCAATTTGACCATTTTAAGGCAATGTGGACTCGCTCGTAAGCGATAAGCGGAACCCTGTATTCCTTGAGTGTGATTACAGAGTTTATTATTTTAAATTAATTCAAAAAGTCATATCAACACACTGCTTCAATGTCACACATTGCCATTTTAATAACCAAACTCGCACCTGTGAAGGAAGAAGAGAAACATTACTCAGAATATTTACTCATCAAGGCCCATCACTGTGCCTTGCGAAAATGAAAGCGCCAAAACATTCCATGCACAATGTTAATCACTCATTAAACTTTCACAAACACGTGGAATCTCTCTAATAAAGCGTAATAAATAACCGCAAAATCATGCATGAACAAAAAGTACGAAGCGGAAAATAGGACACAATTGACACACAGTGTTATGGAAGGCTATTTAATTAAAGCCTTAGCCGCAAACAAATATTCCAGCGCCCTCAGAAAAGGCCATCATCAACACCATCTGGAGATAATGCAGTCATTGTTGGGACATTCCTCACCCGGAGCCGACCTTTCAGTCTTTGCATCACTGGGGACCAGTCAAGTAGATGGTGATAAGGTCAATATTGTACCTGCAAAAACAAGCAAATTGACAATTAGGTTGGGAAGGTTTGGGAATTTATTAACAATCAACATTTGAACCAAGTATCCGTGTGTTCACGATCAAAACTATAACTTGAATGATGATCAACTCGCGCCCACCGCTGATGCCCCGCACATATCACGTGATGGCCTCCGTGTTACACAAAAACCGCGAAACTTAATGACGGTTCCGCCTCTCTCAACAACTTGGTTAGCACCATTCGGTTCTGCAAACTCGATTGTTTAGATATACTCCACCAAATAATCAACATAACAAACCGTTTGGATAAATGTCCATAGTTTCTTTGGCGTGAACACACAAGTATTTCATCACATACATGTTTTAACAGGCTCAGTGCAATATTCCCGATACTGCTTCAGATTATTTTTCCTTAATAAACTACCATTTGACACAATTTAAGGCAATGTGGACTCGGCTCGTAAGCGATAAAGCGGAACCCTGTACCCTTGAGTGTGATGACAGAGTTTATGATTTTATATTAATTCAAAAAGTCATATCAACACCATGCTTCATGTCACACATTCCATTTTATACCAACTCGCACCGTGTGAAGGAGAAGAGAAACATACTCAGAAATATAAACTTAATCACCAATTCCCCATCACTGTTCCCTTCGAAATGAAAGCGACAAAACATTTCATGCACAATTGTTTTAATCAATCAGTAACTTCCAAAACACGTTGAATCGCTCTAATAAGAGCGGAATAAAATTACCGCTAAATCATGCATGAACAAAAAGTACGAAGCGAAAAATAGGACAAAAATTGACACACAGTGTTATGGAAGGGCTTATTTAATTAAAGCGTAGCCAAAAATATTTGCCTATGCAAATTTGCCCCACAAAGGCATACCTCTCCAGTAGATAAAAATCGTTGCCTCAGCGGTAAGTTACGGTGTACTGGATGATACCTATCCTGGAGCCCATTGCCGCGTCACCCCATTACCCTCAGTATCCAGATGATACCTGATAAATGACAAAAGAACGCCTAGTGAAAATGTTATAATGATTTATTAAATGCAAATTTTATACTCTAGGCCTATTATGAATATGATTTACCCGTTCGCGCATAATTCCATTAACGAAACATAAATCCATCAACCGTAGTAAATACAAACTCGCAACTTAGGTAGTGCATGACCATAAGACTTTGACATATGGTTTCAATATGACCTCCGTTCCCCGCTAAACTAATAATAATCATAATAGCATTGTATTTGATTGGAAAATATTCCACACTAGCGAAGCCGTTTACACACTCATGTATATCAGAGTGCCAAATGCATCTTACTACTAAAGTCGTATTTTGAAGTGATAATATAAATTTTGTCTTGCGTATCAGCCTCGACCTTACAACCTTTTTAATGTGATGGCGCACTTTATTCCAAAGGCCTATACAATAACATTAACCTGACCATTGTCAGATTAACCATTGGTTCGAAAAAATAAAGCGCTATTATGGCCCCTAGGGGATGTACCGTCACTTTTCAGTTGGGATCGAGAATTCTATGCACGTCCCGGCCAGCAACCACTTCTCCAAAGGTCCAGTTGATATTCTGAGTATCTCCTCTTTGAAATCTCACATAAATTTGGTGATAATACCAATCCTTTTGTCAAATTACTCCCGTCCAACGCTGGAAGTTAACTCAGAATTAGTCATGTCAACCTGAAGTACATGAATGAGTCATGGCAACCGTACGAACTCCATTGAAACCGTCAAGCACTTCACTGAAGGGCAGTGTCAATCTATGTCTCTTCTTAGAAATCATCTGTTCAAAAGTCTGGTGATAATTCCAATCCTTTTAGAAAAATAATCATGTCACATGAACCACCCATGACTTAACAATGTTTTAACCTGGAGTAACACCGGAAATTCATCATGTCAACCTGGTAAGTCATCCCAGGGACTATATCATGTCCAATCAGGAAATTTTACTGAGAGAATTCATTTGTCGCAAAAGTTTGGTGATAATTCCAATCCTTTTGGAAAATTAATAATTTCAACCTGAAGTACTCAAGAATTTTCATGTCACCTGGAGTAACCCAGGGAAAAACCTGTCAATCATATAACTAACGATCCAATTCGGTCTCTTCGTAAAATCATCCTGCCCACAACATTGCTGATACTTCGAATCTTTTTATAAACATAATCATGCCAACACCATAGTGAACCCATGTAATCCGTCAAGAAACCTGTCAATCCTATTCCTTAAGTCCAGTGAAATTCTAGTTTCTTCTTAGAAATCATCTGTCGCAAATGTCGGATGACAGTTCCACTCCATTTAGAAATTCAATCATGTCATTTAAAGTAAACCGTGGAAAACCATGTCACCCTTGGAAGTACCTCAGGGAAAACATGTCAATGAAATCATTAACATACAGGGACAATTTTAGCCCCTTTTAGAAATCAGTTGCTTGAAAGGTGTGGTGATAACTCCAATACTTTTAGAAATTAATCATATCAACCTGGAAGTACTCAGGAAGAAATTCACAATTTTCAACCCCGGGAAATACGTCAACCTTAACCCAACTTCATCATGGCAACCCCAGGAGAATAATAATCGTGTCACCTGGAGGTAACCCAGGAAAAAACATGTCCACCCTGAATGCAGAAGCCTGGAAATACCAATGCCGAAGCACCTAAATTGTTGTATAAATTTGTTGACACATCCGCCAAAGCAAAATATGCAACTCTATAAATCATTATAGGTTGTGCGAGAGTTTAAATTTCAAATTATAATAACCCTCCGTTCATGATGTACAGTAAACCTCGAATAAGGACAACTTTTCGCGAGCGATTGAAATCTTGTGGAATCACAGTGATCAACCTAAAAAGCAGTGCCGTACACTTTGGGTTTGGCCTGGCACGATCTGGCTTCAAAGATCCATCGTCTTTACCAATAACGCCAAAGACCTTAAACTATATATAAGTTAAAGATTAGTTATCACAAGAAAGTGTTGCAGCCTATATTTCGTGAACATCCGCAGAATAACCGAAGTTTGCAAGCCCCAAAGATATTTTCTGCACTTGCAAACGCATTTTTGTCATCCATTTCAACATGTTTAAAATTTGTGCACTGTATATGGCAAAACCCGTAAGGTTTTAGTAAAGCCGCGGATTAAAGCTCATTATTTTTATATCATATTGAAATGGTCCCCGGTCCCCTAAAGCGGAATTACAAAACCAGACAGATAATCTACCAGATATTTATTTTACTATTACGCTATGAAGTAAACCCTCAAAAGAATACGGCGGAATGTCAACCTCGAATTACCCGAATTGAATTTGTCTTCCTTTTATGCAGGCCGCCGTGGCTGCATGGCTGCCTCTTTAGCGAGTTTGTCCCCCAAATTGCCTCAAATGCTACGAGGGGAAACAGTCAGGGCAGCTTATATATAGTTCCCTGCCGCTTCGCCCGAAAAGCCAACGCGAGCTCTTGGGAGACCACTTAACTCGCAACTATACAAAACCTTTTCCACAAACTTTATTGGTGAACATCTGATACCTCCCTTAGTAACTATATGCTTCGAAAGAAATTGACACCATCCAAGTTATTGTGCAACTTTTACATCTGTTAACGTCCTCATATACGCGCTTTAATGGGATTCAACAGTCACCCACGTGTCAAACCAATTTAGGCTGAGACTGGCTCTACCAAATGTTACCTGTTATTGCTACGCCTCGGAAAGCCCAGCTTATCGCATCCTTTAATCTACATTTTGGGCCTTCACTATTTTGTAACCACTGAAAAGCCTAGGGGTATATGGTGATGCATATCCATTGATCTAATTCCCACTACAGATTAGCCATTTTTATTAGCTTAATCTGAATTGCATAGTGAACACATCATTACGCTAAAAGCGTGCTACACTCGTGCTAATTGTAAAATTAAATATCTGATCAAACTACATGTACTTTGGTTGAGCCTGGCGGACAACCAACTTATTATCCCGAAAATGATTACATCATAACTCCCATCTTACACATGCACAACTTAACTGTTCCTTTACCCTCGACTGTTAACCTTTGCATGGTCGGAAATCTTTGCAATATTAAAGCGAATGCCCAACTGCAATGCTCAGTTATCATGCACCACATTGTTTTTAGGCCGGCCTTGCTCCCTCACTTGTTTCACTACCGGTCGGCTCAGCTTATACCATGGAATCCCTCATAACCTTTTTGGAACATGTGGTTTTGATATACACAACGGTCCACGTCGTTGTTACGATACCTGAGATATAAACTGTTTTGAACTTGTTGGTGATAGTCTGTACTAACTATTCACATGTGTTAGAATACACATCACTTTGTACCTCAACGATATACCTTATTGAATGTTTATCCAAAAATAGTCCCCATGTTAAAAAGTATGGACATCTAGAGAGGCTACATACCAAAGTTGAATTTGTGATTTTACCATAACATCCTCCGATCTTACTCTAGAATTTTTTCATATACGTGGTTTTCACAATATATTTAACTAGGCTTATTTGTATTGAAATTAGGGTCTATAAATTCATTATTAAGACCTATAGCTTAAATAGGTTCTCAGCTCCTCTCCTAACCAAGAAATATCTTTAGTTTTCACGAACGCAACTAACGTCATCTCCCCTAACCTTTGGATAACGCGGCATAATACCATCTACATTTAAACCGCTCATCATAACCCATAAACATTCAAGATCAACGTCCTTACCTGAAATAAAGTACCCAACCATTTGAAGTACTGGAAGATATTTGATCACATCTCGTTACCCTGTGTCGATGCAGAGAGACCCTCAACTCAAACTACTTCCCTCCTGTTTCTTTTCCTACTAACTTACCAGTACTCCTTGAGTTTTCGATTCTGTAACAACAATTAGGAACAAAAACGAAAGTTAAATACTGGTACATTAATTATACACAACATTTGAACCAATATCCGTGTGTTCACTATCAAAACTATAACGTGAATGATGATCAACTCGCGCCCACCGCTGCGCCCCGCACACTCACGTATGGCCTCGTGTACACAACAAAACCGCGAAACTTAATGAGCGGTTCCGCCTCTCTCAACAAATGGGTTAGTCACGCATTCTGTTCTGCTAAACTCGGATTAATTTATTCGAATTGATTAATATTTTCATTCCATTTTTTTCATTCATTTATTACTTGTTTATCTATTTCTTTATTTCCAATTAATTTACATCACTTAAATAATTTATTCCTTGTTATCATTTTATTTATTTTATTTTATTTATTCCAATATTTATCAATGAAATATGTTATGAATTGTTTTATCATATTATTTATTTATTCAGGTATTTCTTTACTTATTTATTAATTTATTTCCAATTTATATAATTAATCAATATTTATTTATTAATTTTCATTTATTATTTTCTTGCATTATTTTGTATTTTATTTTATTTCATGCATTTTATTTATTAGTACTTATTTATTTATTTATTTATTTCACATTTATTTTATTTATTATTTATTTATTTACTTATTTATTTATTCATTCGTTTATTTATTCTAATTTTTCATTTTTTTCATTTATTTATTTTTTATATCCTATATATTTCAATTTTAGTATTTATTTCATTTTATTTATTTCATATATTTAATTGTATTTTATTTATGTTATTTTATAATATTTCATTTTTTATTATTTATTTTATTTATTTTATTTATTTTATTATTTTTTATTTATTTTATTTATTTTATTTATTCATTTATTTTACTTTATTTTCTTTTATTTTACTTCATTTTATTTATGTTATTTCTTTTATTTATTTTTATTTCTTTCTTTATTTTCTTTCTTTTATTTTATTTATTTGACGCAGATATTTGACCACATAATTTACCACATAATTTCAGATGAACAATCAACATTTGAACCAAGTATCCGTGTGTTCACTATCAAAACTATAACGTGAATGATGATCAACTCGCGCCCACCGCTGAGCCCCGCACATATGACGTGATGGGCTCGTGTACACAAACGAACCGCGAAAAACGGGAAGGACGGGCCGGCCGCGCGCAACAAGTGGGGGGATGGCACCAGGCGGGGCGGAGAAACGCGAGGAAGGGAGGGGCGAAGGGAGGAAGAGGGGCAGCATGGGGTGAGGCAGGCAGGAGGTGGAGGGGGAGCTAGGTATGGAGGGCCAAGGAAGGAGCTACAGGAAAGGAAGGAGGTACGGGGTTAGAGAAGGGATTGGGAGGGCGGGAGGATGGCCAAGTGAGGGATCAATGAAAGAGGTGAGGAAGGGGGGCTAGGGAGGAGTGAGGCAGGGAGGAGGGACGGGAGGGAGGAAGTGAGGGCCACGGAGATAAGGACAGTCAAAGGAGGGAGGGAGGGGAATGAAGGGATTAGGGGAGTGGCAGGATGGATTTATGGGATGAGCAGGAAGGGGATGGCGGAGGGACGGAGGGAGGTGAGTGGAGGGAGGGCCAGGAGGGGAGGGTGATTGAGTCGTTACTGATGGAGGTAGGCGGGGGGGGACGGCGAGGGGGAGGGGGGGCAGGTGATGGAGGGGTAGATACGAGATAGTGTCCATTTAGTATTGGGTTAAAGGTAGGTGATGGCCTTATACTTTAATGTAGTATGAGGTTAATGGTTAGGGAAGATGTCATTTTGGATGTGATTGATTGAGTTATGTAGTTGCGATTGATTTTATGGTATGCTTATTATTGTATTTATTTTATTTATTCATTTATTTTATTTATTTTATTTATTTTATTTATTTATTTATTTATTTTATTTATTTTATTTATTTTATTTTATTTATTTTATTTATTTTATTTATTTTACGAATATTTGACCACATAATTGACCACATAATTTTTCAGATGACGTCATACTTGATCACATAACGAGATAATTTCGAGATGACGAGATATTTTTACCACATATGCCACATACTTTTCAGATGACGTGATACTTTATCACATAACGAGATAATTTCGAGATGACGAGATATTTTTACACCACATAATTGACCACATAATTTTTCAGATGACGTCATACTTGATCACATAACGAGATATTTTTTCCCAATGAACGAGATACTTGACGACATAATTGACCACATAATTTCGAGATAGCCAACCGCAATTTAGTCGTCTGCGCAGGTCATTGCGCAAGGATTTTACACCGATACAGGCAGTTCGGTAAATCTCCAAAAAGGGTATGTATATCGAACGGGGTATATACCCGATACGGGGTATATACCAGCAAATACCCTGTTTTGTGGAGGAGCACCGAGATCTCATATGGACGGAATACTGTAAAACGAAGCCCTCCTGCATGATTGTTAATTGGCTTTTAAGCCCATTTACGAGCTTTTTCGGGTTTTTAGGTCGTCCGGTAGGAAGACCGTATGGCAGCATGAATGATACCGTGTGTCGTCTGCGGGGCGGCGGCGTCTGCGTCGTTCGTCGTCGTCTTCGTGAGCTTTTCTTGAATATCTGGAGATCTGTACGTCATACAGGCTGAAACTTGGTGGTTGGAAGGGTGGCGGGGCTACAGGATTCTCGAACTGATTCAATTAGATCAGATGATAGCATTCTAAGTACCGAATTTGAGAATTAATAGCCTATTGAACCTATTTTCATGGTTTTCATTGCACGTTTCATTGTGAACAAAATATCTGGAGATCGTAAGTAATACAGGGCTTTAAAATTTGGTGGAGGATGGAAGTGTGCGGGGGGCCTATACGATTATCGAACTGATTCGATTAACAACAGTAAGTATTATAGTAACCTAATTTGTATACTTAGCATATTTACCTATTTTCATATTTTCATTGACACTTTTTTGTGAACATAATATCCTGAGATCTGTACATCACACCGGGCTGACAACTTGGTGGCCTCAAACTGATTCAATTTGGGGTGTGGTCCGGGGTATGGGTGTGGTCGGGGCATGGGGTGTGGTTGGGGTATGGGGTATGGTCGGGGTGAATGTGGTGCATTGGGTCCCGGTATGGAGGAGGGAGTGTGGCTCGGGGGGTATGAGGTGTTGTCGGGGGTATTTCATAGGGCTGGACACTTGTAGGGGTGGGTCCAGTTAATGGGGTGTGGTCCTGGGGAATGGGATGTGGTCTGGGGATCTGGGGTGTGGTCTTGTAGTATGGGTGTTTGGCCAGAGTATGGGGTGTGGATTGTGGGTGTTGGGTGTGTTTTTGGGGGTATGTGGTGTGTGTGTGGTCTGGGGTGTAGGGGTGGTCCGGGGTATGGGATATGGGAGTGTGGTCTGGGGTAAATGGGTGGGTATGGGGTGTTCTCTTGGGGTATTGGAGTGTGGTTCGGGTATTGGGGGTGTGGTCTGGATGTATGGTTTGTGTCGGGTTATTGCATAGGGCTGACACTTGTAGGGTTTGGTTTTTGGTCCCAGGGTATGGGTGTGTTTTGGGGATCTGTGGTTGGTCTTGGGATAATTGGGCGTGGTCTTGGAAGTATGGGTGTTGCCCAGGGTACGGGGTGTGGTCTGTGGGTGTCAGAGGTGGTGGATGTGGAGTGGTCCGGGGTAGGGGGTTGTCCGGGGGTATGGGGTGTGGTCCGGAGGTATGGAGATGTGGTCGGGGGTATTGCTTAGGGCTGACACTTTGAGGGTGTGTGTTTGTGGTCCAGTGATATGAGTTAACAGCACAACAACGATAAACTTTAAACCCGGCAGTCATGATGTCCTTTATTATCCCCACAGCGAGTTAATTTCCCTGCTATCCATATACGTGCGCAGTGACCTGCGCAGACAACGACGTCCGATTGCTAACTCAGCAAACTATCTCAAAATTATGTCGTCAAATATCTCGTCCTCTTAAAATTGTGGTCAATGTATTTAGTCAATAGCTCGTCATCTCGAAATTAATTGGTCATTATGTCAGTATCTCGTCATCTGGAAAAATATCTCGTGATGTGATCACGTATCACGTCATCTGGAAATTATGTGGTCAAGTATGTGGTCAGTATCTCCTGTCATCTCAAAATTATGGGTCAATTATGTCGTCAAGTATCTCGTCATCTGAAAACTATCTCGTTATGTGATCATGTAGTATCAAGTTCTCTGAAAATTATGTGGTCCATATGTGGTCCAATATCTCGTCATTTCAAAATTATGTGGTCAATGATGTCGTTTCAAGTATCTCGCTCATATGAAAAATATTTCGTTAGGTGTATCAAGTATCCCGTCATTGTAAAATTAAGTGGTCAATTATGTCGTCAAATACTCTGTAATCTCAAAATTATGTGGTCAATTAGTCGTTAAGTATCTCGTCATCTGAAAAATTTCTGTTCTGTGATCACGTATCACGTCATCTGAAAATTAGGTGGTCATTATGTGGTCCAATTATCGCGTCATCTCAAAATTATGTGGTCAATTATTTCGTCAAGTATCTCGTCTCGGAAAATATTTTCGTTAGTGATCAAGTATCACTATCTGAAATTAAGTGGTCATTATGTGGTCCAAATATCCGTCATCTCCAACTTATGTGGTCAATTATGTCGCAGTATCTCGTCATCTGAAAAATATCTCGTTATGTGATCAAGTATCACGTCATCTGAAAATTATGTGGGTCCATTATGTGTCAAATATCTCGTCATCTCGAAATTTGTGGTCAATTCATGTCCGTCAAGATCTCGTCATCTGAAAAATATCTCGTAATGTGATCAAGTATCACGTGATCTGGAAATTATGTTGTACATTATGGGGTTCAAATATCTCGTCATCTCAATATTAGTGGTCAATTATGTCGTCCAATATCTCGTCATCTGAAAAATATCTCCGGTTTATGTGATCAAGTATCACGTCATCTGACAAATTATGTGCGTCATATTGGTCAAATATCACTTTATCTGAACGTATTGTTTGCAATTATTCTCGTTATGTATCTCGTCATGTGGACATAATCGTCAGTAGTCATGACCCTTCAGGGCCACGGTAGAACCGTGTTAATGTTTACAACAAAATGATCGTTGAATCGTGTTAATGTGTACAATAAATTGTTGGTTGAACCGTGTTAATGTTTTTTAGACAAATAAGGTGGTTGTACTCCGTGTTCATTACTTGGAACTAATATGGTGGTTGAACCGTTTTCATATTGTTGAACAAAATAGGTGGTTGTACGGTTTCCTTACTTGGAAACTTAATATGTCGAGATTGAAAACGTTATTTCATTGTGCGTAGAAACAAGATATGTTGGGTGTACCGTGTTTCATCATTACTTGCAACTAATATGGTTGGGTGACCGTTTTCATTGTTTAAAACCCGGTTCAAACGGGTAGGAACCGGGCGTAACCGGCGAGCAGCCTGTGGTTGAAGCCATCGCTTAAAACAATATTAGCACTTTTTTGGAAGGGCGCCCCCAATTTCAAAAATTTGGAGCTTTTTACACGGTTGCCTTGGTAACTGGTAGAACACATAACTGTGAATGGTTTTAAGCTCGAAAATGTCTATGTGTCACAAACGACAGAATTTTGTACTAGAATAATCATTGCGGGGATCCCCGATAAATAATTCAACCGGCTGCTGGAAACGGCCTCCAATGTGAAATAGCGGGAATAAGAAGCCATGTACATGTCTAACGCTCAATCCATAGTCGTTTGTTAATAGTTTCGGGCAAGTAAGTAGAGGTTATTTTCTAAAGGTTGGCACTATGTCATTCCCATGGACGGACAAAGTAGCATTTCACAGCTCTGCCGTAAGCGTTAGGTCCAATCTGGGATCCCATTCTAATTACAAAAATCGCTTATTTTGTGATAAATACGCATTTTGTAGCATTCTCGTTCGCAGGTATAGTTTCCCAGACAATCCAACGTAACTGTTGCAAAAATATTAAATTTTGAACTTGGGGGCGCTCTTCAAAAAATGTGGGCCAATATTGCCTTAAGAACCACGGGAGGACAGGTATCATCAAAAATTGCAACCAAAATTGCTTAAGCTGATCTCATAAATGGTTTCTATCGGAAGAGTTTAATTTTTTTAGGTTCAGTTATATTTTAGCTATGCAACATAGTAATGCCATTACAAACTATGATCATGCTGACTAAAGCAATCTCTAAGGTATCAGTCACCTAGCCAATTTTTTTTGTAGAAAACCCCTTCCAGGCGGCTCAAGACTGGTGGTGATTGGCCAGTATTCAAATATTTTAAGCAGCTTTCTTTTTTTACATGTGTAGTTTTGGCAAGAGGTTTTGGACTTGTTCTGTAAAGTCGCTTCATGCGTTTTGGACATCGTGGCAAATTGGGGCATCCAGAGTATATTATCACTAAATCCTGGTGAAATTCTTTTAAATATTTTCTTTGTCGTATACCATCAATTTGCAACCAACAATTAGGTTTGCACGAGAACTTGCATCAGGAAAATAACACAGTGTCGTATCAGTTGTACACCAATAAATAAAATATTAATTAGGGTGACAAGTAGTAAACGATCTCAACCAAAATGAAGTACGCTTTACTACTTGGAATGCCAGGTCTTTCAAGGCAAAAAAAACAAATCGGCGGCATTGTGTGACTTCGTCATCAGCAATCAGTTGGATATCTTTGCCATCAGCGAGTATTGGTGACTGGAAAAGACAGAGATGATGCAGCTTTTGCCCATACCCAGATACTTCATTATAAGCTTCATCACTCTCACCGTCGTCACAGAAGAGGGGAGGTCCATGTAAGGATAAACGGGAATGTGAGTTTAACTCCACGGAATATATGAATGTCACAATATCATCATCTTTACGTTCCTTCATTATTTCTACCATACAAATCAAGTCATAATTAGAAAATTAAAAGTCATTCATCAATGTTTCTAGCTAAATTCTCATCCCTTCTAGTACGGACAGTGGTAGGAGGTGACTATAAAAAACAAAGACCCAAGACCCTAACGATAAAGACAAACGACCCCTCAACTATAAAACCAAAGGAACCCCCTCCAACTAAAAACAAAGACCCACTACAACTATAAAACAAAACCCCCTCAAGACCAAAGACCCAAGACCCCATCAACTATAAAACAAGACCCGCCTTCAACTATAAACACAAAGACCCCCTCAACTATAAAACAAAGACCCTCTCAAACTATATAAAACAAAGACCCCCTCAACTATAAAACAAAGGACCCCCTCAACTAGAAAACAAAGGACCCCCACCTAACTATAAAACAAGACCCCTCAACGATAAAACAAAGGACCACTTAAACTATAAAACAAAGACCCCCATTCACACTATTAAAAACAAAAGACACTCAACTATAAAACAAAGCATTTTGGAGCGACGGTTATATTAAAAACGCGAGCCGGGAGAAAATGTGTTGTGGTTACAATCACGTGTCTGTACATTCACAAATCTGTGGTGCCCCCTCGTCAACAAAATCCCGGCACGCCCGAGCAGAGTCGTTTTTTCTTTTATTTCTTTGCATATCCGGTTGATCGGGTTTATTGGAGTGTAAATGTTCCATTTCATTATCCTCATCGTCAAGTGAAGCTTTTTGCATTACTGAATCTATCCAGGATGAATTCACATGGCCGAATCGCTACTGTCAGAATTTATCAGACCCGACTAGAAACAACGCAAAAAGGAAAGGAATATGAAACAATATGTTGCTTTTGGCCGATGTGATCCCAAATCATTGTAAACACAGCTGAGTATGGAGCGAGAGTGGACGAGGTCGAGTACAAACCACGTGGATTTTATGTTTTATGCCAAATTACTAACTGAGTATTGCGCCAAAACGCTTACACGTGGTACAGTGTGTGTGTTAAGCTGTTTTGGCGCAATACGGTAAGGTGATCCCCAAATCTGTACACACAGCTGGTATGCATGGAGCAGGAGAACGATGGTCTTTTTTTTTTAGTGTAACCGTGCGTTTATGCAAAGACTCCTGCGGGTTGCGCAAAAACAAGCGTTTGGCGCAATCGTAAGAGATTGTTAGGTGATCCCCAAACGATGTTACACACAGCTGTGTAAGGAGCGGAGCTGACGAGGTGGTCTAGTACAAACACATGCATTTTATGTTTATGCAAAATGAACCCACTGCGTATTGAGTGAGGTCACAGATTCCATTGCCTTCTCGCAGGCCCGTCGCCAGGAATTTATGCGGGGGTAGGGATTTGCCAGAAGTGGACCTTTTGCGTACCAAAATCCTTTTTTTTTTCGGCTCGTGCCGACTCGTGGTTTACAAAATTTTTTACCGTCGTCTCAAAATTCTATAGACGGGGGGGGTGGGGACAACATGAAATCATCGCAGCGTTGAGAAAACAGTAAAATAACACCAGACCATGCAGTAAACAGTAGTATTCACCACTGCATGTTATACATGCAAAACACGAAGTGAAAAACATACAGTTAGTCTTTAGGCACAGCGGACAAATGACCAAAGCGGCCTTTCCAGCATCATAAAGCGACCTTGTCATTTGGGGGGTGCGTCGCAACCCCCGCGCACCCCCCCCCCCGGCGGGCTGACGCCTGCCTTTCTCATGATGTACAAGAAAAAGAACTACAAAATAACGCATGTTGGCGTTGACCTCCTGATTGGGACGGACGAGGAGGTAGAAACATAACCGGCTTCCCGTCGACAAAGGGGACGGGCTGCTCTGTAGATGTCAATTGCTTTGTTTTACGGTTTCATGGTTTCACGGTTTGGTAAACTGAAAAGCTCCAACTGGAGCATCACTCCGTGTGAGGAAAGAGGTTCGAGGGGACCAATGAGTCATAGGGCAGGAAAGATAATGAAATTTTGGTGTAACCGAGAACTATTGCTATCAAAGGTTTTCTTCACAATGCATTTCTTTGAAGTAACCAAAATGACATACTAAAAGTCCGAGAAAATCGGGTCCTTGCAGAAGAAAATGTTAATTTGACCTTAATTCCAAAATGTGACCGCCATTTTCAAAGGACTTTGCCCTAGCTCAAGATTCCGAGGGTCCTTAGAGATGTTAATGTTGGTGTCTCTACCTATGTTTTGGAGGTCTACGAAACTCAAAGAGGACACTATAGCATATGAGATGAGTGGTTTAGGCATTATTTGCATAAATCCAAATATGGCTGCATTTTGCGGACTTTCTTGAAATGAGTTATGTTGAAATTGTTTCTGGTTTGTCCTGTCATGTATCAAAGAACATGGATTAATCAGTTGCCATTTAAAGATACGGGACTCCAACTGATGAAAATAAGATCTATTTAAATATTGTGATTCAAAACTTCTTGATACAATTTTTGTCAAAATGAAAAAGAAATCTGAAGAGTCATACATAAAAATGACACAAATCAGACGGAAAAAAATCCTTTTATTCATTTTAACAGGGCTTTATTGGTAGCTCAATGGTTTCATTTGCCAAAAAGTAAAGGACTTACTGAAATCTTTTCTAAACAGCTTGGGAGTATGAAGGTCTCCTTCACTGTTATAAAAGATAAAGGCAAAGACTTTTTCATGCTGTTAGAAGTTCTTTTATGCACGTGCTGCTATTATTCCAGGACACCTCTTGTATAGAGTGTAGTACCATGCAAATGTTCCGTTATATGCTTTGAACTTTTTGTTTACTAATATAAATAAACAATTTAGAATCAAAGATAGTCACCCAAAATGCGTATTTCACGTTAGAGATTGAATAGGATTTGTTTGCATGCAGTAAAACATTTTATGCACAGTATTAAACAGTGTCGTAGGATATCGTGTATAAACAACAAATTCAGATCCGGAATTTTATAACAAAGTTGTGATTTTCTATAGGACTTCGATCTTAAGCTTAGTTATTCACCACGTGATTAGTATATAGACCAAAGCTTATGTATATTGCAAAAACATGATTTGTTTGAAAAATTGAGTTGCGCCACCCTCATCTGGAAATCTTCGAGTCAGCCTTTAAAACTGATACCCAAAATCTTTCTAGGTTGATTTTTTGTGTTGCAGTCAGGCATTCCATCCTTCTATTCCTTCGGAGGGTGTCAACTGCTACTTTGTGATTTTTTGGATAGGTTCTGATGCGAAGCATGACTTTTCTATCATTAAAGGCCGACTCAGAGATTCCTGAGGAGGGCGCCCGCAATTCCAAAAAAATCGATGTTTTTGCTGTACATATGCTTGTCATATACTAATCCACTGTGTGAAATTGTAAGCTTAAATCGACTTCCTTCATATGAAAATCACAATTGTTAATAAAATCGGATCCGGAATTTTTTGTTTTACACAGTATCCTATGGGACGTAATATACCCACCAATGTTAAACTGCATCAACAAAAACGCGGATTCATCTCAATTCGGAATTGTGATTTTAGGTTATACTTTAGTTCTAGTGTCTATTTTTCCCTATTATACAAAAAAATATTATTTCGAAATTCTCTGAGATCAAACTTTAATGATTTGTGATCCCAGGAGAGATGGACTACGTGTTTATTATGAGGTTAAAGCCCGTAGATAGGTGTGTTTTTCAAGGAGATTAATTTTGTCATTTTGTTTAATATCAAACTATACATGGTAAGACTGAATTCAGAAACGACACATTTTGACGGAAAGGAAACTTTCTATTTAGCCAAAAATGCCACAATTAGTGAAACCAATTATTGCTACTTACAAATTAAATTTGCCATTAACTGGAGACTGTCGGTTTGTGATTGTTGAACATTGCAAAAGTTTTTTTATTGCTGTAGGTAGAACAATATTTTAACAGCTCTAAATAATAACCACCAGAGGTAATTTGATAAAGGTGGATATATTTTTGAAAGAGGATTGCAAAATGTGCCTATCTCAACAGGTACCCTGTTTTAAACACCCTAACGATTGTGCTGAGTTAAATGTTTCCCCTAAATTTGATTATCCTGCACCAAGCCAAAACCCCCATAACAGTAATAACACCCCCAACATTGTTAAAAAGACTATCGTAAGGGTTGAAAAAATGGAAACAGAGATAGGTACAAGCTAGAACCTTTTGCTTAAATAGGCACACTTAAGGAATCAAACCATATGCCCACAGATTTAAGCATATGTCGCAAAAACTTTTTTGACTTTTTAAATTTGGAAAATTAAAACATAGTAAGATTTATATCGAAAATGTATGAGGAATTGGGGGGGGTTTTTTTTTTAGGTTCTGTTGCACTCCCTTCGATGTTTTTTCTCATGGTGCCAAAAAAATGTGTGATTAGGGTCGCAACTAGTTTATTTAGGTATTTTTTATATCTTTTGAGCACATTTTATTGAAAAAAATCGGACCCACCACCTTACCAGGGAAAGAGCACAGCCCGCCAAAGTTGAGGGGGATTGGTGAAGCCTCCTATACTTTCCTATGTAAATGTTACACCATATCTTTGCTCTTAAAACAAAAGGGTATCATGTTAATAAACTTTTCCTACAACCTTTGTACACAGAATATTCACCAAATTTGCAAGGGTGCCATGCATTATGACGTCTCAAGAGCAAATTGGGAATTTTGGTACTTATTTTGGTATATTGGATAGAGAAGACCCCATAGCGATCCCTTGATACACAAAACCAAGTTCAAAGGGGGGGGGTCTATGAAAATATATGGAGTTACATCAACCCCCATCCCCGGCTTGGTAGTTAGACATGTTACCAAAAAATAACATGATTAGAGGAAGGTTAAAAGCAATATCGTAATTATTAATAAGTGCTATAATGGAGATTAGATTAAAGGACGCCCAGGTCCGATTACTCCTACGCCAGAAGCCCCGATTTTACTGGAAGTGGTAAAAAATTGGTATATGTAGAACGCTACTGTTTTCTCATTTACGCTGTGAAATCTTAGAAGTTAGGGCTAAAGGATATTTAGTTGATGTTATATGAGCGAATATTGATTTTACCAGTACTTATCGGGATTACCCAAAAATCACATTTATAATACACATCAAAATGGGTGGAATATCGGCGCGAAAACCTTAAGGTGGGGTTTGGGGTGAGGCCATTCTGTACAGATGAAAACTTATAAATTCATAGGGTCACCACCCTTTAACAGTAATGGTATTCACATGGGCCATTCTTCACGGCTGGAACTGGATCCTGAAGCAGGAGTGATTAATGGGTAAGACTGGTATATGAAATGGACAAAATTATATTGTTTCAGGTGTTTTGTTTATTTCTTACAATATTTGTGCCATAATAATGGCAAGTTAAAATTGCACGAATCTAAGGGACGATCATGTATTGTCACAAATTACATTGGTTTTGTTTGTCGTGTCCATTTTGGATTTATGCTAATTAAGGAGGAAGAAGGTGTCTCATCATCACATTATACAATTTATATTGCAAGAATGATCACAGCATTATGTGTATAGACAAATATTAGAAATTATTAGGACTTCCTTTGGACTCAAGATTTCGAGGTGGACCAAAAAATCTATCAAAATGGCGGCCATTTGGATTTATGCAAATTAAAGCTTGTGAAAACCCAACATCCTATTGCTATTAGTACTGTCATAATTGTGTTCACACACCTTGAAATATGGGAATAGATACCGAAATTATTTGCTACGAGTTCCAGAACTCAAGATATTAACAAAAACATCTATCAAAATGGCGGCAATTTTGGAATTATTTATGCAAATTAGGATATTTCTGCAACCTGGATCCTCGGACTTTAGTATATCATTTTAGGGAACCTTAAAGCAAATGCATTGTGCAAAAAAACTTTGATAGCCATTTGTTCTCAAGGTCAAACCTCCATGTATTGGACTATACCAGCGAGCCAGTGAGATAGCTTTTAATGATGATGGCCGAGAGTCTTTCATTGTGGTATAGCGTATGTAGTGTGTTTTCCAGGCCGAGCCGTATTGGGAAGAAAAAAAAAAGGAAACACAAGAAAAAATGACATTTGAAGCAGTTTACAAAAAGTTTTTACAATCCGACTACGCTTTATGATCATGATTCAGCTTTAATATTAGAAAAGCGGGCCAGAAAAAAAAACGAGGTGGGGTATTGAAAAAAAGGTCAGGTATTCATGCATTAATTTAGACACAGTGCTTTGGGATTTATTCAGTATTCTCTGCCCCACCAATACTTCAACATCATGCACGCAGAGTATGCCGTGTTTCGCGTTGAGTGAGGACGGACGAATCATAGGGTGGTGGCTGGTGGGCACAGTTACAAAATTCATTTCCAAAAAATGAAAATGATGTTCCACAGTATGAGTATGAGAGGATCATACCTAACTTGGACTAGAAAAGTTATCGTAAAAATTGTGTGCTTAACACACACCCTTTTCAAATGTTTTTAATAAAAGGGGCATTTTTCGTTGATCCTAGACCTGGATATTTCAATTTGTTTCTGATTTACTATATAGATTAACTTGTCAATTTCAACCCCGGCCCTGGGGTCCAGGGACGAGCGGGGACTTAGCCGGGAATGTTACAATTTGCTGTTGTGACACCCCCGCCCTTTGTCTAGTGGTTCGACATTTACCCTTACCGGAAACCGATATACTGAACGGGAACAATGGAACAACTTATGTGCTCTTAAAATTCCTTTTTGGAAAGTACTTACAGTTTCTAAACGTCTCCAGCGACAGTTATAAAGCCAACGTAGCAAATCTATGAAATATAACTATGTCGAATTGTTAGGGTACACACGCCGAAAATGAAGAAATACTTATCAAGGGGTACTGGCACATGCTGCAGTCTCACGTTGATAAATGTGGTTGCTACATCTTTCGTTTACCCATCGGGAAAGCGCGGTAAAATTGCATGTGTAAGTGAGCATATGAAAATCGTATTGTTGTTGCTGTGCAGATTTAAAATTAGCATATCCAGGCACGCTGGCACAAGAATGTGCGATGCAGGCGCGCCATGGCATTGTGAAATAAAATTTTTTTTCACAACAGAAATTTGAAAATCTAGAGTACACATCCTTCTAAATCTTTTAAATCTTAACGTAAACACTCAATAAACTGAAAAAATCTTTAATGATAAAATTCACTGCGTATCGTGTTACAGAATGATTTCACTTCTAACTAGACTGCTAACGCTGTGATGTCATTGGACTTAGCACAGTGAGTTGCTTAGTGACCGATTCATATGCTGTCCCTCTTGTAGTCTGCAAGATTCGCAATCACTAAAGCTCCAAACAGAGAATTTTGACCGAACGTGAAATGCACATGGTGACGGCGGCCCTGTCGCGCCAGTGTTAGCCATATGACAGGACCTCTATTACGGGTCAGTGGCCAAAGAGCGTTTGTTTCCAGATTATACCTCGAGAGATGTAAAAACATGGCCGCTGCTGCGATAGATCCTGGGATAGAAGCCGACGAAATTTGCCGATTTTTCCGTCAAACGTAAGTGATCGCATTGATAGTAAATCCCAAAGTGCCTTAGTTAACATTAATCCCTATGATATTGCTCAATTGGGCCAATGTGTGACCAAAAGTTCACATGCATTTTATTGACTTCTGGAAATGTACATAAGTTGGTCGCTGGCCTACATATTGTCCGCAACCCAAGGTGTAGCCCTATGGGGAGACAACCCGGGGTTGCGGTTACCGAAACTTACCTTTGTACCGCTAAAGTAGCACGAAATCCAGGGTAGCCGGCTTGATTTTTTGTACATCCCCCGCTATGCCCCGGCACCTCCCGACTAGCCGGGCTTCGGTGTGACACTCCCCGTATATTCTCGGCCAATGGGGGGGGGACTGCTTAAAATCTGTACAATCCCGGCTCTTAAGTCCCAGCTATCATTAATGATTGTCCCGGCAGGGCGGGGACGGGGGGACCAAGCACAAGTACATTCCCGGCAAGTCCCCGGCTAAGCATCCCGGCTTTTGGGGGGGGCGGGGCAATACTTTTTGTACATGCCCGGCTATGTCCCGGCATATACCCCACTATGTCCCGGGACCCCCAGGGCCGGAGGGTTAAAATTGACAAGTGCATTATCATCAAGAAAATGTGATTCCAAAATTTCAGTTATCCCTGGTGTTGCGTTTTGATGTTACTTATGATCGAGATTAAGTTGTAATCGCGCTTCCCCATGGCCAGGCTTAACTTGAGAAATTGGGGGTGATGCTGAGGAACCACTATCTTCTTTATCGGGTGGGGGGATGGGGGCAGTTGTGCCTCAAAGGTGGATATGATGCATGAACAAGAAAACACGGTTTAAAAAGAGTCTTTTTTCAAACAGGCGATCTGTTATGTGCGTAAAGTGTTTGTAGGGTGATACAAAAACAGCCCCCCCCCCCCCAAATTATGCGAAAAAGGGGTATGTTTTTCTTAATCCTCAAATTTGTGTGATGACGTATTTAGGGGGGGGTACATTATCATTATGCAGGGTATCAAATCATATAAAATATTGTCATCGGAACTTTGAAGTAAGCAAGCACGGATAAAAAGGGTATCCCAATTAGGAACACCAATGAATTGCCTTAATTTTTTTAGGGTGTCATAAACAAATAAAAAATACTATGTTGAGGCTTGTTTTTTTTTAGTCGGTAAAAATAAATGTTTGAAAGTCCATGTTTATGCATCATATCAACCTTTGAATACAGTGCTCACACCCCCCCCCCCACCGGGGTTCTTCTTTATTTCATTAAAAAATAAACAAAAGTACATTTAAATGAAATTTAATACATACACATACAATTTATGGAGGGAGTAGTAGTGTGAAGACCAATAAGGTCAGCTGTGACTAAACCCTAAAACAAGATAAATACTTTAATTAACATGAAACTATCACCCAAGACACGCCACAAGACGGTTCCAAAATCATTCTAAAACGCAATATTTTAAGAGTACAATTTATATTGTTCGGAAGTGTTTGATTGAATTTGATTGGTTTTAATTTTATCAATGAGGGAGAACTTTCATACAATGGACCTGTTGTTTTTTTTTCTTTTGGTTGGTAATTTTTGTTATAGTTTCATGTTGATTTATAATTACTAATGTTTCTTGCGTGGTAGTTATGGATTTCAGATTGCACTGTGAATAATTATTAAATTTGGTAATAGGTTGGCAAAGTATCTAAACATGAATGAACCACTTCAAATTTATATACATTTAGAGTATTGTATTTGTGAAAGAGTGGACCAGAATACCTTTGATAGTGACCATTAGTTACAATTCTCATTTCCCATTTTTGAAGTTTTCTAGGTATGTTTTGCAAGCACTACCCCAAATAAGTGTACCATAATTTACATATGGCAAGACGAGTACAGTATAGATTATACAAGACACCTTTCTGGGATATAAAATTTATTAAGCTTGTTGATCATACCAATGTTCTGCGATATTATTTTTGATATTCCATTAATATGATTTTTCCAAGTTAAATTTTCATCAATAATTACTCCTAGAAACTTAATCTTTGTCACCCAAATGCAAGTTTGTATTATCTAAAATGATTGATATTTGTAACTTCTTGTACATTACAATCATCATAATTTTGCATCAAAGTCATTTGGGGTGTACCCATAACCATGTAATTTGTCTTAGTACATTTACAGATAGTTTGCTTGCTTTAAACCAGTTACTAACTTCAGATAATTCATAATTAATTAATGATATTTGACTCATAATGTCACGAAATGCCCAGGGCTTTTTAAGTACAGGATGCATGACTCCAAAACTTGTGATCATCTGGCAACCATCATTGAACAGGATGAATTCAGTATTCTGCCACCACATCCTTCAACATGATGTTTATTCCGTTGAGGCTGCTGAAAGGGGCATTTTGTGATCCATAGCCTCTTCCCCCAACTTACCTCAAAAAAGTTGAGATTTTTATATCATCTGAACCATTAGCCTTAATAATCCTTGTGTACCAAATTTTCCCCTGTGCTAGCATTTCCCCCTTGACAAAGGGGGCAGCAGTCTAAAAATTTGAACCCCATCATTTGCTGACAGTAGCCTCCCTATTGAATCCTACGGGAACTGTTTCATTGACGTACCACACCACACTAATGCAATCTCATTTCATCCTCATAATAATTTAAACTTAAGAATTTAGACAAAAATAATTTCAGGCACTGAATAATATTCAGTGCCTATTTTTTATTTGGTGACACACAGTACAGTACATGCTGTTCTATAATGTAAACATCATGTTTATCAGACGTTAGTCTGTATATTGGAATTCGAAGTGTTTCGGTAGCCGTATACGGTAAAATAGCCCGGGAGTGTTTCGGTAGCCGTACGCACCATCCTTAAGGACATCGTACTAATATAACAATGTTTCAAGAGGGCGCAAGCCGGTGAACGAGGTTGTTTTGGTCTTGAGCAATTCGACTTCAAAATATGCAAGTTTTCCTCTTTACGAAAAACAATGTGCATTGTTATTAAGACAACAACAACGACACAGATTCAAATGAAATTGTTTGAAAACAATTTTACGTACGCTTTCATTTCAAAGAATTTGACTTGCACTGTATTTGTAGAATAACAAAGTATTGCTTTGAAGTACATGGTATCGCGCAAACCACGACTGTACAGTGTTGTTACTGCTATATGCATTCTAATTTGCATATCAATCAGTGTCAATAGATCATTTGGTGAATCGATGGCGGGCAGGCTTGATACGGGCATGCAAAAACCGATCTCAGAAGTTAATTTATCTGAAAAATATTGTTTAATGGATAGTACATCTTATTTTGAAGCAGTTTGTGGAATTTGGGAATTTGGGGAACATCTCGGTTAATGTAGGATTATTTCCTGGTGTAAAAACTGCAACCAATTGGCAGATTTCAAAGACGAAATATAAGTCTTTGCTTTGAACAAAGACACTACAGAATATATAGGTAGAATGTGGATTTAAAACAAGTTATGTTGTATGGTTGTGGTTATGGTCCACGTCAAAAAGGTTATATCCCAATAGTGGCGCTCATTTAAACATGTTTAAAGCCTTTTTAGCCAGTCAAACAAATCCCGGTTTTTTCCTGTATTTTCTTGGCTAGACAGGTACATCAAAGGTCATAACTAATCTAGTTTCCAACCACATAGCCACTATTTTCTTATGGCATAAATATATTGTTTAAAATAGCTTGGGGCCACCTGATTTTGACTCAAAAAACAAAAAATGGCGGCCCAAAATATCAATTTGGCTAAAAATCGCCTAAAATGCTATTTCCGTGGTAAAAATGCGCAAAATAACTCAGGAATTTACACATTTTATATAAAAAGGCACAGGTCTTAAACCTTGACAAAGGAAAAAAAAAAACAATCATTTTTTAATCAGTTCACCACAAAATTCAAATGGCCGCCATAAACGCTCTATACAGTTATGCATAAAATATAAGAGTAATTTTAGAATAATTCTATGTGTTTGAATATGCCATAATTAACTTGTTGTTGATCTTCTTCCGAAAAATCTACATGGCCATGATTTGCCTCAAAATGGACCCCCAAGCCGCCGAAATCAAAATGGCGACCCAAAATACCATTTTTGAATCAAATTCGGCTAGAAAGGTATATTTCCATCGTTAACTGCACAAAAAAGGAATTCATCTTTTATGTACAGAGAGGGCATCTTGTCATTACATTGACAAGCTAAGATTTCATTTTCCTTAAATTCAAAAGGGCGCCATAAAACGGTTAAATACAAATATAAGCTAATCCTGAATATTCTCAAAGAATGATAATAATGTAAATGATAGTAGTAAGTTGTTGTGAAGTTGCAACCAAAATCATAAGGCTATCATTCATTTTGCCTCAAAATGGCAGCCAAATATCAAAATGGCGCCTTAGGATACCAATTTGTCTGATAATCCACTATATGTATGAAATTTCCTTCGTGAGTTATCTTACAGATATGACGCATAATTAGCTTATTATTAATTACCAGAAAACCTACACGGCTATCCTTTTTCTCTAAATTACGGTAAGCCAAAAGTAAAGATGCTCTGTATGAAATATTAATGATTCTCCATCAGTATGATCAGTCACTTCTCCGAATCGAAGAACTATCCTAAGCGACTGTATCCGCGCTGATGTGAGAGAATCGCCGGTCATCCGAAGTGTCAGAATTTGTGTCTGTGTCCTTCCCATGATTGTAAGACAACATCTTCTGATGTATTTGCTCTTCTTTGGTGTTTGTTTGGGGCCTCTGTCCGCGTCTTCTGTATTTTCCTGGTGTCGAGCAGATTCTTTCCCTTGGTCAACAAGTTAATATGGGGCGTATTTCACACTACGAATATATTTCTAAAAATACTCTTATAATTTAAAATGCTAACTGTGTTAGAGCGTTTGCGGCCATTTTGAATTTTGTGGGTTACATGCTTAAATATAAAATGATTTTTCCCTTTCCTCTGGTCGAGGTTAAGACTGTGCCTTTGTATATAAAAGGGTGGAAATTCTGATTTTTTGCGATTGTACCCGTAAATATGCATTTTTAGGCGATTTTTTTTTAGCCAAAAATTGAGATTTGGCCGCCATTTTTGTTTTGTTTTTTTAAGGTCAAAATCATGTTTGCCCCCCCATCTTCTCTTTTCACCAATCTAAGGTTTGTGCAACTAAAAAACGATGGCTATGTGGTATGAAACTAGATAGTTATACCTGGGATGTACCTGTCTAAATTGCGTCTCTTTCAATTTGTAGAGTCCACCAAAAATTCTTTTCCAAAGCTGCATCGTGGTAAGTGGTTGTTGATGCGGCATTTTTGTTGGAGTTATGAGTGACCGTATTCCATATTTTCTTTTCCATATTCATAGGCTAAAAAAATGATCGGGAATAGTAAACATTTAGGCCTTCAATTAAACGATAAAAGAATCCTCGACATAGGCAAAAAATGTACTTTTTGTACCGTCAACACTCAGTTTCGCTATATAGCGATCTGTACTCGGGTCTGTCGCAAAGAACCGTTTAAAAAAAAGTTGGTATTTTGATAAGGATTTTAAAACTTTGGTTGTTTCAAAACCTTTACGTGAAACACTGTTGAAGGACGCTATTTTGAGTTAATTTACATTGTGAAAAATCTGGAAAGAAAACAAATTCTGGAAATTGTTGGAAAATGAAGGTCTGTACTCTTTTCCCGTTCTGCAGACAAATAGGGTCGGTCGAAGACAGCCATGTTTATTTATGATACTTTTTTTATTTTTTTTATGATATATTGTTAATTCCTTATTTTTGTCACTTTTGTAATTTATTTATTTGTTTCCTTCCCTTTTATTATAGCTTAATCTACTGTTATTTATTGTCCCCGCCGAAACGAGTTCGGAACGGGGATATGAAATGAGCAGCGTCCGTTCGGTCGTTATCCCAGTCGTCCGCCGTCCGTCCGTCAGTGGATAAAAAAGTTAACCCATGGTTGAACAGATTTCTCTGGAGTTTCCGAAGGGCGACAAGATGCAACTTTGTGGAAAGAAGCGGGTTGATGGTTCTTGGAGTTGATTAGAATTTTGGGCGGTAATAATATTATAATTAAGTATCTAATTGCATAATTGATGAAAAAATGTTCCTGCAAGGCATTGGTACAAGTTTTCTGGAGTTCTTTGTAAGGGTGTATAAGGATGTCACTTGGTGGAAGGAAGTGGGTGAAGATTTCAACCTGATTAGATTTTGGGGCTATCTTAGGCAATTGAGTTATGCAAATGAGCTAAATTGAAAGATGCAAAAATCAGCGTAATTGCTTGATTTTCAACGGTACATAGGATACTCAAAAATTCTGCGCTGCATGAAAGAATATCATGGGGGCACATCTTTTTTGCAATATGAAAGGAGGTGATAGATGCGGCGTGAGTAAGGTATGCAAATGAGCTAATTAAATATGCATTATGCTGTATATCTCTAAACGGTACGTCGGGTGATATGCCAAATTCCTTCGCTACTGGAGAAACTAACTGCCATAGGGGAGGGGGGTGGGGATGGGTGGGGTGTTTCGGAGTGTTGGGGGGGGTGGGTGTTGCGGAGTGCTGGGAGGGGTTTGCGGAGTGTTGGGGAGGGGTGTTTGCGGGAAGTGTTGGGGAGGGGTGTTGCGGGAGATGTGGGGGAGGGGTTTTTGCGGGGTGGGGAGGGGTGGGGGGTTGCAGGGAGGTGGGGGGGAGTTGTGTGCAGGGTGTGGGAGAGGGCATGAGGGTTGCCTGTTGTTGGGAGGGCATTTGCATTTGATGTTCGCAGGGGGTTAAGGGTGTGAGGGGGGGGTGTTGGGGGAGGGGGTATGGGTGGGGTGTTGGGTGGGGGCTGGCGTGTGTGGAGGGGCGGCTGTTACGGGGGTATTGGGGTGGGAGGTGGTGGTGGGGTTGGGTGTTGTGTTGAGGGGTGTGGTAAGGAGGGGTGGGGTGTTGAAGAGTGTTGGGGAGGAGGTGGGTGTTGGGGATGGGGGTGGGGTGTTTGCGGGTGTTGGGGAGTTGTGGGCTGTTGGGGAGGGGATGGGTTGTTGGGGGTGTTGGGGAGGGTGGGGTTTTGCGTGGTATGGGAGGGGGGTGAGGTGTTGTAGTGGCATTTACCTCATGTTAGGGATCGCGACATTCGGCGGGGAAGATTTTACGATCGCTGTAAATACGAGTTCGCTGGGTTTTTTTTTTGATCGGAGACGAATATATATTATATTCGTCTATGGTTTTTAATAGGCCTATCGTTTGCTCTTATAGACAATTCATACATTAAAGCATATGGCACATTTTTTGAAGAGCGCCCCCATTTCAAAATTGATATTTGTGCCACAGTTAGTTCGTGTTAATTGTCTAGGACACTTACCTGCGAAGAGAATGCTAAGCAAAGCTTATTTATCCAAAATTAAGCGATTTTGTAATAAGAATTGGGGGATCCCAGATTGGATTAACGGCAGATGAGCTGGAATGCTACGGTTATTTGTACGTCCATGATGAAATAGTGCACCTCGAGAAAATAACTCTAACTTGAATTGCAGAAACTATTTAAAACCAACGAATAGATGAGAGTAGACACGTACATGTGCTATTTCTCGCTATTCACATTGGAAGGCCGTTTTCCAGCAGGCCATGAATTATATCGGGGTCCCCGCATAAAATTCTTATAGTACAAATTCCTTCGTTTTGGACACATAGACATTTTCGAGATTAAACCATTCAAATGAATAGTTACTAAGCCAGTTACCAATGCAACCGTGTGGAAAAAATATCCAAATTTTTGAAAACAATTGGGGGCGCCCTTCAAAAAAACTGTGCTAATATTGCTTTAAGGGGAAATCACCCTTCAGAGGGCTAAAAATAATTAATGTTTAAACTTTCAATAGATACATACAAATAAGTCGTGACTAATATTCTTAATATGGATATTATTGGAACAGACATTTCTATTAAAAATGGTTGATGGCCTAATTTTTTTAAACTTAGCCCTCGACAAAAAGCTTTTATACACATTTAATGGATGGGGAGTGGCAAATTGCCACAGTATTTCCTAATAAAGGATCTATTGTGTTGTTAATTATTGGTGCTAATGGATAGGCCAGGGGATCGGGAAAATAATTAGTCCCAAATCTCCGTGCGATCCTATTTCCTAAATTGCTTATATTTCAATGTTTAAAACATAGGCTTGAATTTCGTATTTGCTCAGATACGAAAATTAGAAAATGGAAACATTTTTGTACCATAAGAAACATTTCTAGTTCATCCTTACCAGATGGGGATTTTTTTATGGAAGGAAAGCTTTACATCAGGGCAAAAATCGTACTTTCGATTTTTAGAGACAACTGATATGTGAATTTCTTGTTGCACTCACGGTCGTACATGCAGTATGGCATGGACGTTAGTCCACGCATATAGGGACTGTTCCGGCTATATAAAACGATCCCACTGTGGACCAAGCTCCGTAGCCGATACGGCTACCTAACAACAAAGCCCGTTTTGGTTATATAGCCGTATACGGATACGGAACCCCGGGGGTTAGGTAGCCGTATAAGGCTACGAAAACACTCCCATTGGAATTGGTTCTACTTTTGAACATCAAAAATGTTGCCGTCAGAAGGACAGTAGTGGGCACGTATTGGGGTAGGTACTGCCTTTTGCATTGGAGAAATGTATTTGAACTTCTGTCAACCGTTTTTGGATAGAGGGAGTGGCGTTTAGAGCTTATCAATGGTATGATGTTATGCGTTTGTTTGGAAGTATTCTACAGGCAGATCGAAAGGTTGTTTTGTTTTTTTGTGAACGAAAAACAACGGTGATTTTCGGACGATTGTGACCCACAGGAAGTGTTTCAAGAAATTGATAGTGTTTTGTTTTCGTCCTCCGAACTGGCCCATTTGTGGGAATAGTCCATGTTCGTAAATAGGGGTTACACTTGTAACGTGTTGTGCCGTTATTGTGGAAATAAAGGGCCTTGTTAATTTCACTGATGGTGAAATTATCCTTTAGAGATATGTAATGTTTTATCTTTATATGGCTATAGGAAAAAAATAGTTCATGATGTAGTGGTTGAGTAAATTTGGTTAGCTTTTATGCTCGGTAAGATATCTTCTCTGGGCTATTAGTGCGTCGTGGCATCGGGACTCCATAAGCTGGACCAAGGAGCAATTACACATTCATGTGACAAGTTTCCTCAGTGGCGTAGCGGTTCTAAGCGCTTAAGCATCATGTTGGTATTTTCCCACGTTGGTCCAGGGTTCGAAACGGTCAAAAAAAAGAGCTTTGGTTATTGTTATTATTGTTGTTATTTAGTTTTGGTTTGTTTGAGCTGTTTGTTACCAGAAAAGATGTGCCGTATTTGCTTTTTCTCCTTTTCCCCGCCCTTTTCTTCTTTTTAAACAATTACACAGCTAGCTTAAAGTGAATCACGGAGTTGGGAATAAGGAATAATGAATCAAAATTACAATGGAAACCAAAAAGAAAATAAGTTTAAACATAAATAAAATACCAAAAGAAAAAATTTCAAAAGAATTGAAGACTGAGTGAAAAAAAGAAAACGCTAAAAAGACAAATAAAAAAAGGTGAGAAAAAGCCAATCAACAAAAAAAAAAAATAGGAATTAAAAGAAAAAAACAATATAAATAAAATATTAAAACTACATAAAAGAAATAAGCAAGATGAATAAAAAAAAATTAATAACCAAAGTTAATTAAACAAAATAAAGTAAAAACATAACAAAAAAATGCAACTAAATGAAAATACTCAAAAAACAATGTACTAAAATGAAAATGAAATAAGAAAAATAAAAATCTTTAAAATAATAAAACCTAAAGATAAATTGATAAAATCTTTTATTCCTATCATGCCATTCTAATGAGTACAAACAAGCCAAAGTAAGAAAAATAATTACAATATATAGCGGAGGTGACAAAAGGCCCAAAGTTGGACCAGACGATGCACCCCCGTTACTAAAAGTATATAAATAATACAAAAATAACAAAACTACAAAAAATTGTGGCCAACAACAAGTTAGGTAGCTTATTATGACCCAGTTAATTGAATCAAACCAAACACTTTGCAAACAAAATACAGTTTCGATTTAGGTATACGTATCAGCATATGATGATGCTTTCTGCTTTTAAACGCATTACGTTTTAGAAACCCTTAATATTCGTTGAAAATTCATTCCAGTATTGTGGGCCCATTTTTCTTATCCCTCTTGATGAAAACAAATGGTTTTTACAATGTCTAACGTACAACTCATCTGTGTTACGATTGTTTCCATAATTAAAGTAAGTAAAAAAACATTTGGAAGTTGGTGTTTTAAAACAAAATTGTACATTAAACACCCAAGATCGAGTTGTATAACATTAAAATACATAATCAAAACAAAAAAATAATAAAAAAAAACAATTATAAAATCTGGTTGGAAGCATATGAAAATAACCAAATAAAAATACACCGTTTGGATAAAATATCGGAAAGCAGGGGTTTTGTTAAGAAAGATTGTGGCGTGGTTAGGTATTATTAAATACTATTAAAATAAAAACAGTAATAATAAATAAAACAATGAAACTTGAGCAGAAATACGAACAACGTAGTAAGTAATTAAAAGTTTAAAAAGCAATAAGAGAAATACTAAAACATATCGAATACGAACAAAAATCAAAATTAATGAAACACATAAAAAAGCTTTAAAATGGGCAAAATATATGACAAAATATAAAACTGAAAAAGTATAAAATAATTTAAAGAGAAATAAAAACCGAATATTAAAAATGAAAGGAAAAATAAAAAACAAAAAGACGAAGAGCAAAAAGGAAAAAATGTTTTTTTTGTAAACAATTATAAAAATAAAAAAATAGAATGTGACAAATAGTTGACACAAAATAAAATAAGCTTTAACAAAATATTAATAAAATATAGAAATAGAAATGGAGAACATGGGTAAAAAACAAAATATACAGTTTTTATAAAAAATAAATTTTTTAAAAATATATATATTTTTTTCATTTTACCATTTGGTGATAATGAGAACCTGGATTGGGTGGGAAGGGTGTGGGTTGGCGGGAAGGGGGGGGATTGAAACATTGTTGGATAATGGGACCCCTGGCGGTGGATGGGAAAGATAACCCTATTGGGGGTAGGGCTTTTGGGAAAGGGAACTCTGGGAGGTTGAGAAAGAAAAACCTGGTTAGAGGTTTCATGGTATGCAAATGATGTATTGCCATTTATAGTCCGTCAAGCGCTTTGCCCAATATCATATAGCGCATGACGGAAATCAATTGTAACATACAAAAAAAAAAAATGGCGGTAGTGGGGATGGGTGAGTTGGGGAATTGCATATAGATAAAAAAGGGAAGGGTGTGTGTTGTGAAGGTATGTAGAAATGTGCCTGGTGTAGTGGCAGGAGGGAACCTGGGTAGTTGGGAAAGGGCCCACTTTTGTAGATGAGAAGGGGGTCTGGGTTAGTTGGGAAGGACACTCTGTGACATCTGGGAAGGGCTCCCAGCAGTTGTGAAGGGGTCTTGGATAGTTCGAATTGAAAGAAGAAAAGACCTTGGGACGTTTAAGGCAAGCTTGTAGTAAGGGGCCACCATGTTATAGTTGCAAAGGGCCATGTGGTCGGTAGTCAGGCAGGGACCCTAAGGTGGTGACAAAGTTTACAAACGCTACAGGTTACGTCTGATAAGGTTCCGCACGGAACCAAACAACCCAAACCTCGGTACCCCTCCGCGCCGAAAACCGCGAAAGCCGAGAACCGCGAAATTCTAGTTTCTGTTTGGATTTGTACACACACACAGAGATTGAAGGTACATATACTTTTGCATGAAACATACCATCGCAATGAATGCAAGACAATATCATCCAGGCCAGCGGCTGCATGAGGACCTCTTCAATGGGCAATTGATATCTTTACAGCAAAATGTTAGAACCCAGCAACCTGCATCAGAATTATTGAATGGAATAGTGATGTGGCCTAATATGTCAGGCATACTCTCAAAAGGTAAGCTTCAGAATTATACTACAAAACAGTGGATTTTCACAAATTTCATTGGACCTTTAGGCTTCGATTGATGTATTAAGGGTGTACTGAGAGATTTCCATTGGATGTCCCTAAAAAACAGAAAGCCCCAATTTTGTACACAGCTTATCTTCAAACATATCTCCCTTTGAAATAGTTTAAAAGCTTGAAATGTTTGCTTTGGTACAAAAATTGCAAATTTCGGATTAAGTATTTGCTCCAACTTCCAATACAAAATTCAGTCTATTATTTGTTTTCAAACATTAAGCAATTAAATTTGCCTTTGTTTTCACTGTTAAAGTATTTTTTTAGCAATTGAGTGTTTTATTTAAATGAATTCAATGTATATTATCCTGTTATGGATACCTGGAAATCTCTTCCTGTGACTTTAATCCGTCTATCACCAGTAAGATCAATATATTTATTCTAACCAATTTGATCAGCACTTACAGGCAATCATGGTCATTTGAGTGCTGATAAATGCCTCCTGGGCTTTTAGTGAAACAAAAATAGACCAGTGCTGATATTTAAGTGCCTACTGGGCATCCCTTCAGACAGCAAAAAAAAAATATTTTTAAAAATCAATTCAACCCTTAACTCTAAGTTACCATACAATGAAATAAATCCCTATGAGTGCTGGCTGGGCAATAGCCCCTCAGAATACTCTAAACAAAGGGGGAAAATTTGAATGCCTATGAGTGCCTGCTGGGCATTTACCCCTCAGAAACATAAGTGTTGGTGCCAACCTGTGGGGCATTAACAATTTTTTCTAAGAAAATTTAGAGCAGCCCAGGCACCACTTAAATGCACAAATGCCTATAAGTGGCTGTTGGGCATTTAGTTGTTGCTGAAATTTGCCTATTAGTGCCAGCTGGGCATTTGGGCCGATGGAGCAGGTAGGGTGTTAGGATTAATAATAAATAAGAATTTGTGCCTCAAGTGGGAACCGAACCCGGCAACCTTTGAAGTTTTCATGCCATGCTATCTAAACCAGCAGAAGGCAGTTCAATTGTAATTCTTAAATAAAAACATTAACAAATAAGCACACACATAATTATGAACAGCAGTGTTACTATGAGACGAGTCGAAAATTTGATTGCAGTCAGAAACACACATTAGGCAAAACAAATTATCTTAGCTTCTTTTGGCTAAAAAGCTATGTGTTATGCTTTGTTTTACAAAATAAGCTATGACCTATGCAATTTTTTTTTTAATTTGTGCCGTGGTGTTTTTAGAAGTATACAATATACCACTCCAATGTACTCTTCTGTTTTCAAGGCATAAAACAAACTTCACATGTTCAATGAAAAAAGAACACACTCTAGAGTCCATTAGTTCCATTTATTTATTTATATGGTGGTTCCATTGGTTTCCAAATTTTGAGACACACTTCATGTCAAGAAAGAGCACTGAGTATCACCTAAACAAAAAAACTTAAAAATGTAAAAAAAAGGTGTGAAAATCGCCGCCACTGCATAGAGCTATGAGCTAAATTTAATTGTAAAAGTTATGCACGAGGGAAGCTGAGACAAACATTTTTTTTTTTGCCTTGGTGTCCTAAACCACCATCCATGTTTGTTTCCCCCAGTATCCCCCAAAGACCCTACTGGAAAATATTTGTAATTTAATCATGGAAATGGGGAAGAGACCAGGAAGATATTTTGTTAATGTTTCTTTTTCCCTTTCTATTTTTAATTAAAGGTACAGTGGCTAAAACTGAAACATTGGACAAATAGACTTGGGTGCCACATTAGTCTGCTTCCATTAGGTGGACAAGGTAATAACAATGAAACTTCTTATAACAGTTTACTTTCAGTATGTGTGATTCAGACTGGATGTCTCAAAAAGGTCACCAAATTTACTTTTAAGTCCAAAACAAGCCAGAAAGTGTACAAGTGTACTTCACCCTGTATAGGCACACTCAGGCGCGTAACCAGACCTGAGCCTCCGGGGGGGCAAGACTCAAGAAGTTTCCCCATTTTTTCCGGCTCGCTTCGCTCGCCGGGTAGGCCCATATTTTTCCCCTTCTCCCCCTTCTTCTCGTCCCCATTTTTTTTAGCTTCTCCGTCCCCATTTTAGTTGTCCGGGGGGCACTCTGCCCCCCCTGCCCCCCGCTGGTTACGCCACTGGGCACACTAAAAAAGATAAAGAATCCCATGATTATAACACATTTTGGGGACCCTTGCTAGGCAATTTCCTGGGCATCTCACACCAAGGATTTAGCGGTAAAGATTGGCCTGTTGTGACATCTTGCCAGCACACTTTGTTATTTTTATTATTCATGCATAGAATGTTGAACATAATAAAAAATAACACCATTAAGCATCATGTAAGACTCACAATGGGAACAAAATGAATTACGGGGAAAATCGAATATACAGAAATGTTAAAAAGAAACAAATTTAATTAAAATCACAAAAGCTAAGTATTGCACTGATCCCAAGGCCACTCCACTTTGGCATGGTATTTAACAAAAGAAGATATTTTGAAATTTTGTCTTGATCTTCTTTGAACCAAATGTGAGAGTTCATAGAAGAAGAGATTTCAACCAGTGGATGTTATCCTCTAAAATGAAACCCTTGGAACCAACTTCAAGAATAAGGTAAGTCAAAAAAATGCAACATATTGAATGAAAAGAATTTCTATTCTTAAAAAAAATACATGTACCATTATCTTTTACAGAATTAGCATTTGCGATGTGGTGAACAATGGGAACATCTTGCCCTTCTTCAAGCTGCCATCATACTACGAGAGTGTACGTCCATCCCCTGAAATGCAAGTACTGCACCAAATGTTTTGGCAGCCTTGATGCCTATGCCCTTCACAGGAAAAGAGAAGTCAGAGTGTACCAGAGGCTCTGGTCAACCAGTAAAGGTAAAACATTGCAATTGGTTAATGTAAGTAAGACAGCTTCTGAAATAACAACAAAACACTTGGGGAACAATTGTGAAACAAGTAGGTTTGCTACTAGAACATGTGATGGTGTTGGTCAAGAAAATGCATCACTGATTGGGAATGCAACTGATAGAGCTAGAAAAGATTGGGACAATGTAAGTAATCATACGGCAAGCAGAGTATCAGTGCTTGTAGAGGATACGAATGGTAGATGTAGTTTAGAATTGCCATTGATAGATGAGGATAATGTTGGAGTGAAGAGTAATACTTTGAAGGCTTCTGAGTGTGTAGGGAAAGGTGCCAATGGGAAGGTATTGAATGAAGGAAGCAAGTGTAGAGAAGGTTTGAAGCATTCAAAAGTTACCTGCATTCAAGTTGAAACTTTCAAATCAACAAACCAAAAACATGGCTATGCGAATCATAGGATGTTAAAATCAAATAATGCTTCTAAAAAGTCACAAAAAGGGAAGAGTCAGAGAACAACCCGGTCCCAAGGAAACAAAAGTACATCACATCATCCAAGTCCATCAAGAAGAAAAACAAAATATAACAAAGTAAAATCACCAAAGAAAAATGTAGAAACAAAAAGAACAGAGCATGTAAATCAAAAGGTGTTAAAGAAAGGCGGTTCTCAGAAGAGGTCATTGCATTTTTCAAAAATTGGGAATGCCAAATTTGAATGTGAGCATTGTGGAAAAAGATTAATGCAGAGTAACCATCTCAAATTGCATTAAGATCACATACCAAAGTGGGGTTTCATGGAGCAAAGAATAACCAAAATCATTCACATAAATTACCCTCCGAGATAAAATGTAGATCAGGGAGTCATAAATGTACACTGTGTGAGAAGAAGTTTAAAGCTTTGGCCAGGTTGATCAGGCACTTTAAGATCCATTTGCATAGTTCTGAGAAAGACCATACAAGGCATTTGAGTCAAGATTTGTCAAGACCCTGTGAAAGATCATGTGTAAAAAATAGCTCCAGAATGGTTGGTTCTTGCCAAAGTACTAAAAAAACTGAAGTCAAAAGATTTGTAATACCAAAGATAAGAAAATACCAAATTGAAAATAAGCAAAGGGACTGCTTTTAATAGCATTGAAGAAAAGAAGATGTAAGCGTAAACTTGAAGTATCAAAGGCCAAAATTGACAATGAGACCAAAGTAACTATTGATAAGGAAAAGCAGGAACTTGAGTTTCATTTTCCATAAAAACTAACAAGCGACCAATTCCAAGGCTAGATAGTCCTACAACAAACCAAATTCACCACCAAAATTGTAATGAATAATCTTGAGAAAGTCTACCTCAAATGCAAGAAGTGTGGTACTGGCTTTACCAAAGAGATCACCCTGAAGATTCACATGAAAAAATGCCAGGGAGAAAGACGCTACAAGTGTGAGAAATGTGGTCAATCGTTTCATGCGCATCACCTCTTGAAGTCCCAAGGAACCCACTCTGGTCAGAGACCCTTTAAGTGCAATATCTGTGGTGCATTTTCCCCGAAAATACACTCTAGAAACACATCTGCGGCTGCATACAGGGGAAAGGCGATTCAAGTGCGAACAATGCAGAAAGTGCTTTTCCTTGAAGCAAAGGCCCCACCTATGAGGCAACAGCGACAACATCCGGGTGAAAAACCTCTAAAATGCCATCTGTGATACAATGGTCATTGTGCTGGGTACAGTCCTCTGGCTTTTCACGAAAGACGTTCATAACGCGTAGTTAAACCATATAAATGTGATGAGTGTGATAAAACTTTTACCACAGGATCTGGTCTGCGAGCAGTGTTGAAAATAAGACGGGCCCTCGGGCCCGTAGCCCTGAAAATCAATGCGTGCCCGCTGAAAAAACTGCACTAAGGGCCCGTTTGGCCCATGAAAATTATGGTTACTTTGTCCAAAATTCTCATGTGAATTGTCGTATTATCCGATGATCAAACTAACTTTGTCACCAGTAAAATGTTGAAGACATTCCGGCAAAAAGCGAAGCGATTTTGCCGAACATCAAGATTTAATGACATTTTTATCACATCTGAATCTTAGCTTTGCTATTTGATTATGTTGTGGGGCTGGAAAGTGACAATTCGAACCGCGGATTGTCAGGCATTTATCTAATAAACTCATTGGTACAGAATCGTAAACTTCATTTCGTGTAAGAAGGCTTAAATAGCCTAGGTAAGGGCACCTCTTCATAGTGCAGTCCATTCTAACAGGTCACTGTATAAGCGTGTACACAACCTCAAACAGGGACTTATAAATGTGTAGTGATGAAAACAACTGGCCAACATCATGCCAACACCAGGGCCAACACAGACTTTTATCCATGATTTTTTAAAGCTCAAATTAGTAAAAGCTGAACTAATTCAATATCCCAGAACTTATTATCATTTGTGTATGTGTGAATGAAAGTAGATTGCTGTTTCATCGATTGATCGAGTCAGATAGATTCTATATGGCCTTCCCGAAGCCGAAGGTTTCCGAATTCTGCACATATTGCAAACTTTAATACATGTGAATGATACACATATTTTCTGTTGCAGAATTTTGAAATTGCATAATCAAATGGGTGAATTACCTCATTCGGGCCAGAGCTAGGCCCCTGCCACGGGTTTACTCTATCATATCATGTCTATTCTAGTCTATTCCAAAAAGAAAAGTATTATTGCTGGGCACGGTGGGGCTGGACTGAAGGTTGGAGCAGCAAATGCTATCATGGCTATTCCTATTGGGCTTTAGTTGGGAATTTTCAGTGGTAAAAGGCGAGGGAAGATACGCTGCACCAACCCGTTGGGATGTGACGAACTTACACAATTCCAAATTAAAAAAAAAAAAAATGAGGTTGGTCAATGTTTTGGCAAGTTTAGAGTTAATTTATATTTTGATCTAACTTGCAAAACCAAGTAATATTTATAATTTATGAACAAGTGAAACATACTACCACAATATCCCTAAAAAATTGGTTATTTTTTTGGCCCATGTGCATGAAAATGGCGAGGGCCCCTAAAGATTTGAGAGCAAGGGCCCAAATGGCCCGTGGCCTTTTTTTCTTATTTCACATTAAAGTTCACACTGGGGTTCGGACCTTCAGTTGTTCATATTGTTCAAAAAGTTTAGTCGTAGCACTGGATTGAGAACTCATTACGTAACACACAAAATGACTACACAATCTGAATGCAAAGTGTGTGGTAAGAAGTTCGGACAGATGGGAAATCTTAATCGACATATGCAAACCCATACTGGATACAAAAACATTATAAATGTAACCTCTGTAATCAGGAATTTACAGAAAAAGGGAATCTGAAACGCCATGTGAAAACAGTACACAATCTAGAGAAAAATTTTCAATGCAGTATTTGCAGACAAAGATTCAAACATCAGGACTACTTGAAGAGACATCTAGAAAGAGTACAGTGTAAACCTGGAGCATACCCTGTGCAAAAGCCATACAAATGCAAACTGTGTGGTCAGTTATTAAAACACAGAGAATATCTCAAGAAGCATGAATCCATGGTGTTGTGCACTCCAGAGAAAAAGTTGTTAGCTAAAAAACAAACTTAAAGGGGCATTTCATGATCTACAGCTTAGTCCCCCCGACTTACCTCAATAAAGTTGAGATTTTCATATCATCTGGACTGTTAGACTATACTGTAAAAGTGGTATTTTTCGTGTAATTTTTTGCAATTTTTAGCATTTTCACTTGTTTTTAAATTTCTTTTTTCATCTATCTTACATAGACTTACACATAAAGTAAACATTTCTGTGTGTTCTTAATTTCGGAAGTGCCATCAGAAGTGTGCTAAAAGCACAAAAATTAATGTAGCATGAAGATTTCTACTTTTACAGAAGTAAAATATGTGTACCTAATCTGATTTGAAAATTCAATCCACTCTGAAAGAAATTCATAATTTTGTATTTTCTGCCAAAAAGTGGACAGAAATTACCACACAGTGGCCTATGGGGCACAGTTATTTACATTAGCTCCCAACATCAAAACGTAACATAGGAGTCAACTGAAATTTTGCCAATGACCTTTCTCAAGGATATCCAGTGAACCAAATATGGAACTGTTACAATCACAAAATGCACCTTTAACCACTTGACCACAGCTAGCCATCTTCCTTAATGTAGTAGTGTGCAGAAGCTATTTGTAGGTTACCATATTTAAGCTCTGCTTCCAGTTCACAAGGTCAAAGGTCACTTCTGGGGTCATGACCTGTTAAGGCAGGGTCATACCTAGGGTCATAAGCACCACAATGGGACCAATTAAAGGTACAGCCAAGGGTCAGTTAACCTTTCCATCAAAGTCTTCAGGGCGTAATATTATGCCCTCTGTGGTCAAGTAATTAAGAAATGTTAGCACATTTTGAAGAGCACCCCATTTTTCAAATTTGTCAGATGCACAGGTGTGTTGTAAATGTCTAGTAAACTATACATGTGAAGAGCCAATTGCATGTGACCAGCTCTGGAAGGGAATGGATAAAGTGATGACTTTAGTGACTGCCATTAAACTTTATGCTGACGGCAGTGCTGTTTAACTGGCATGTGAGACAGCTATGTGATAGATCATTAATCAGACAGGCATAAATTGTTTTCACATGAAAGTGAATAAGAAAAATCACCTGAATACCAGTATTATTATTGAAGTTATAGCAACTTCTCAGAAACAAGAATTCTTTACAAGAGTGTAGAATATAATTATATAACAGTTTGGACTTGTTTTCCTGGTTTCAGTATTAGTAATTTATTGTGTGCATTCTCAATATTTGTGCAATTAAATTGTGTTCTGTGTGCAATGTTTAGTTCAAAGCTTGTAGTAAATTAAAGATATTGTTATATTTACCAAATACAGCAAAGGTTTTAAAGTAAGGAATGATATCTTTTTCACTACACTGTGTTTTTGTTAGGGCATACTTTACACCACTTTTTCCACCTTGTTAAGAAGTATTTACCTCAATGTAATGAGAATAAGCTAGTAAAAGTAAGCTAATACTTTGTATTTTTTTTTTTTTTTTTTTGTAAATTACCGAACAGTACAGCTATTTATTATTTTATGACAGAGCAACAGTTACTGAAAACAGTGCAAAATGTGTTTGCTTATAATAAAAAGCCATGAAACTTGACTAATTTCATGTAGTGCATCTCAGAAAAAAATATGGCATAATTTTTTACCCTTCACACCTACTTTCACACCTGCTTTTCATACCTTTACACCTGATTTAATTCCATTAAAGCATATGATACAAATTAGGTATGAACGGTTCTAATGTAATTGTGCCAAAAATGTTACATATTAGATATGAAGAACACATCTTGACCCCAACCTGTTCATGAATTAAGATGAACAGATCATTTGTTATTTGAGAAAAGTTAATGGCTGTGTTGAAACAGTTCAAAAGTTATAAACATAAAGGCTGCTCAGAGATGTTGAAATATATTTTTTTGGGGTGGAATACTTAATAATTGTTAACTACTACGTCCTTCATAAGCGCTTAGACCCTCGGTTTTTAATTAATATTAGAGAAGGTATTAGTGTCAGGAGAACATCGTGAAAGAAAAGTTGGTATTCATCTAATTACCCAACAAGATTTTGAAGGTGCGTGCTGAAAAGTATTTCTTCACACCCAATTCTATTCAATTTCTGCGATTTTTGGCCATCAATCTGCAAGGAATCGGAACCAGCCGAATATTCATAATGAGCATAAACTTTTTCAGGAATGTTCCATTTATAAGATAGGTGTGTGTAAAAGTGGCATCGCTCTTTGACAGTAGAAAACATTGATCGATTCATCAACAATGCTTGTAATGTATATAGCGTCTATTTTATTCCAGGGATTTTGAATGTAGTCAATCATTGCCCTGATCAACTTTGTGTTATTCATGGTGTGTTTATAGATATGCGACATCAATGTTTACAAACACAACTTAGCACCTGGTCTACTGACGTGAATGAGGTGCGAAGGCATCACATACAGCACTATTCAATGTATTTATACTGATGAGCGCGAATTTTAAAAGGACAGGTGATTACGCCTACCGCCTCGACAGCGCTTGTTTCTTGCCCGGCGGTGTGTACAGCACTCGTCTATACAAAAATATGTCGCTTCAAACTTTCAAAGAAATACAATACAATATACATTCTTTGTATTATGTCCTTTTAAGAGAAGATGACACAATATGAGCAGGTCACTGTCCGACCAAGGTCTTCTGGTACGACGATATTGATCGTAGTGTGTATCGCAACATCGATAGTCGCTTCCTACCTCGTATGTATAAGACCAAAGACCACATCACACGTCATTTGTAATGATACCAGACGATAGCCAGATCTTTTGCAACTTTGAGGGGAAAAGGGCAAATTGCAATAGATTTGTAGGTAAAATTCAATCCATATGTTTGAAATTTAAAAATCCTGTTGGGTAATTTTGTGAATGACCAAACTGTTGCACAATTTTTTCCCCAACACCTCTACAGTGCGCTAATATTAATTTTAAAAACCGAGGTCTAAGCTAATTGAAGGGACAGTAGAACTAAAAATATACACAATTCCAAAGTTTGAGATGTGATGCAACATTTATGTATAGTATTATGTGCCATAGCATACTGTGTATAACAAAAATTTCAGATCCGGAATTTTATAACAAAGTTTGTGATTTTCTTTATGAAGGACTTCGATTTGAGCTTAGCTGTTTCACACAGAGATTAGTATATGGACAAGCATTACATATGTATATGCAAAAAACATGATTTGTGTGAAAATTGAAGGCACACTCCTCTGGAAATCTCCGAGTCAGCCCTTATGCAGAGTATGGCAATTTCATTGGGCAACCTTTCAGGAATGCAGTCAAGTTTACAACTTCACTCTACCTTTTCTCAATTGTTTTGCACTCAAATAAAAAACTGCTGAGTGGGATCAGTGGTTTCAATGTTCTGATACATTTCACAAATGTAATTGGTTAACATCAATCTCAGTTTTGGGTCATTTCACTGTGTAATATTGCATTCATGAACCTTGTCCAGTGTGAAAATTTAAGAATTTCGATGCCTATGGAAATCCTGATGGAATAATAAGGGAGCGGTCATTATTACGCTGGGGGGGAATGGAGGATTTCAACTTTTTTTCGGCAAAAATTTTCGCGTTCCCCCCTCGCTTCCGTTCAAAAATTTCACGTTCCCCCCCCCCTTGATAATGCTAATTTCCCCATTTAAAAGTTCATGTTCCCCCTCTCTCGTTGATGAAAAATTTCACGTTCCCCCCCTCTCGCTACGAAAAATTGTTTCGGGTTCCCCCCTAAAATCCTCCATTCCCCCCCCCCCCCCGGCGTAAATAATGACCCCCTCCCTAAGTGCTATAATTCCCCATTAAAGTCGACACTGGATTAGTTCGGGCAGTACTACACAGAGGAATAACACATTTTGAGGGTATAGCTATTAATCATGAAGTGCATCTTTAAAGGGTCACTGGCACATCTTTCATATATAGGGTGGCCTCATTTTTTGTCAAAGCTGAGGTTTGCACGTTTGTATTACTTGTGTACCCCTCGCCTGAAATAAATAGTATCAGCATTTTTTCATGATAGGCCCCATGTAGTAATTCCTTTTAAATTTGTTAAGGTTTGTAACAGACAAGTTCAGATTCATTTTCTTATGCACATCACATACGTAAATTTCCTTGTTGAATATTCAATTAGGACAAGATCCAGGATATTTGATAACTGCATACAGTTCAATTAAAATAAATAAGGGGTGCTTGGTGACAGAGTTTTAAAAAGGGATCCACCAGGAGGTCATTTTGGGATTATATGACTGCTCTTAAGAAGAATGGTTCATGGATAACCTTCGTTTTTAAGGGATTTAACATTTTGTAAAAATATGGGGCCTATTGGTTGAATACTCAAACATAATGGTTTTAAGGTAACATCAATTTTGTGTACTCAAAATAAGGGGTCATTTTAATGGTACTCAAGTTTATACCACACATATCGCACTGATCGTAGTACCTGAGTTAAATAATCCGAGTGATGGTTAACAATGAAAAGTCTAAGCAACATATTTTCAACTACTCTGTTCCTTGGGGTTCCACTGTGGGTCTGCAAGGTTTCCGTTTCATAATGTATACTCATCCAGTTGGCAACATTAGTAGAAATCATAATGTGAACTTTCACTCTTATACTGATGATACTCAGCTTTTCTCTGAGTTTGATCAAAAGATTCAAGGTGATTGTGAGCATGATCTTAAAAAATATGTGAAATTTGTGACGCAATTCACGCCGTAAGTAAGCTTAATTAGGCCTAGATCCCTTATGACAATGGCATTATACCACAAAAAGATACGCTCAGGGACCTTCATGTAGAGAGGGCACTGTTTAAACATACCGGTTTTTTTATACGAAATATTAATCATTCAATAGATGGCTCCCTTTATGATCCCGCTAAGGTTTGTGATCGCGAAAGTTCAGTGACCACTCCCCTCGGAAAAAAAAATTGTCCAGGTATGCCCGCCCGTATGGTGAAGTGAAAATTAACGCGGAGTAGTTATCGCGCCCTCAATTGACCTGCATGATTAAAGTGAAATTCTCAACGGTTAGTATTATCCGCGCCCTCTAAACACACTACAATCTATTTTGATTTATCATAATAGGCCTACTGGGGGGAAAGCCTACTGGGGGAAAAAGTTAAGTAAAAACAAAACAAACACACACACAATTGGAAAAAAATGTAAAAAAAAATTAAAAACAAACAATTGGACTACAGAGTAGTCTATTCATGAACAGGCTCCGTCATACCTCATGGATGGTCTCAATTTGTGTAATGTATTGGACTGTTATTCTGATGGCACTAGGCGAAGGCTACAGTCCTCTTCTAATGTTAAGGGAATATTATACCTCGTAATAAGTGCAGATTTGGTGACAGCTCATTCAATGCCATTTGTCATCATTAACATCATAGAGGCACCTTACACCAGTGTCTTTAAGTGGCTCCTGAAAACACACTTATTTCCTGATATTGAAAATTTTGTTAATATGCATTTTTTAGTATATTATGCTGTATTTCATGTTGTTTATTAATTTTGTATTTTAAGTATTTGCTGCAAGGTGCTGTGTTCTCTGTAGAGTGCCAAATACATTTTTATTATTACATCAAACGAGTATACCCCTCCCTTTTACATGATGGTTTTAAACACGTATTTTGTGTTATTAATAATGTCCTACATTTTAGAAAATTCCATATAGGAAGATGAATAATTTTTCAAACTTTTGTCCATGATTGTATGTACCTTTGTTATTGAAAGGATAAAAAAGCATTGATAAGTGTTAAAGTAACATGAATTTATATATATGTATATATTCAAATGTAATTTCAAAAGTTTACAAATGTTTTTGGTTAAAATTTTGAATGCTGTAGTCTGGTAGTGGTGAAACTGGTTCAATTGAAAGTCTTGTATTAAAACTCACTTTTTTGTTTGTATTGATATTACTTGTAGTACAGTATACATAATATTGTATGTATTCATTTTTGTGTGCAATTTTAATGTGCAGTGCAGGCCTCAGGTGACACATCTCAAAGATTGATTATATTATTACAATACTCATATTATAACTATTTTATTTTATATTTTCCATGACTCTACATACTTATGATGTTGAAAGTTAAAGAAAAAAGTATTTACAAGTATTAAAGCAATAACAGCACATTTTTTGAAGAGTGCCCCCAATTTTCAAAATTTGATATTTTTGCACAGTTGTGCTGGTAATTGTCTAGGAAACTATACCTGCGAACAAGAATGCTAAAAAATGCGTATTTATCATAAAATAAGCGATTTTGTAATTAGAATTGGGATCCCAGATTGTACTTACCGACAGAGCTGGAAATGCTAAGTTTATGTCAGTCCATGATGATATAGTGTCACCTCAAGAAAATGACCTCTAACTTGACTTTCTGAACCGATAAAACAACTAATGGATGAGCGTAGACACGTACATGGCGCTATTTCCCAGCCATTTCATATTGGAAGGCTGTTTCCAACAGCCGTTGAATTATTATCGGAGATCTCCGATATTATTTATTCTAATTACAAAATTCCTTCGTTTGCAACACATAGACATTTTCAAGCTTAACCATTCACAGGTATAGTTTACTAGCCAGTTAAGTTACCAATGCAACCTTGTAAAAATCTCAATTTTTTTGGAAAAATGGGGGCGCTCTTCAAAAAAATGTGCTATTATTGCTTTAAAGTAACCTGTATTGCTTTTGGCATATGACTATATGCCAAAAGTTTACAGATTTTTTGGTTCAAATTTTAAATGCTGTAGTGGTGAAACTGGTTCATTTGGAAGTGTTATATCTTACATTTTGGTTTGTAATGTATTATACCCCTTTGTAGTACAGTAATATAATTTCATTTTTGTGTGCAATTTCTAATTTGCAATATGCGAGGTGCAAATGTCATATTTCTAAGATTATTTATATTATTAACACGTATGTGTTATTTTAATAAAGAGTAAAAGTGCAATTCCTAAAATTCAAAATGTCTTGTGTTTATGAATGTTTTTATTGTTCTCACATCAATTAATGAAAAATGATGAGAAAGATAATAGTCCTAGTTCGAGAGGCAGGTTTATGCTTGTGGGTATACCACTTCAGGGTAAAGGGGCCATTCTCCGATAAAGTGTTGAAGTTTGGTCTCCAAAAGACCAAGTACCAACATTTATAAGGAATTCCTGAAAATCATTGAAAATAGTAAACCTTAATATTTATAGAACACGGAACAATGCATGGGTGATCTTAAGGGGTTTGAAGCAAGATTCGGTAACTGCGGTAACTTGCAAGACTCGGTTGTTGAGCATGAAGCGTACAATTTTCAGCGTGCTTATTCAACGACAAAATTTAACGTGTAGAGGAAAAATCATTTTTTTTTTTACATACATACTTATTTGATATCAGTTATAAGAAGCTGCTTCAGTCTACCACAGGAATTTAATCTGTAAGAGCTGACTCAGTCTAATCCATACAATGGATATCCACTGGAATGTAATCTCTCTTCAAGGCATTCTGGCCCGGTGTTTGGATTGTCCCAAATGGCAGGGCATTGTGTTATGTTAGTTCATCCATTCAAAGTTGAGAGTATTATACTTGTTTGACCAATCAGGACAGTGCCCAAGCCCTTAATATCTGAAAACGGGTTGTAGCTTCACGAGTTCGGATTTGGTGTTGGTAACGTATTGGCTTGACCCAGCTGCCAGCCCCGTATGATTTTTATGCTGCATCAACATTGAGTTTGTACCGAGTCCGATGTATATAATAAAAAACTTTTATGAAGTTGACACCAATTCTTATTTGTACTGTGTGTCTGTTGCATCCAGTGCGATATACGTCGGATGCTATCGATAGGAAAAGCGAGGGACACCTTTCGAACCTAACACCTATAGATAATATCTATCAGCTCCTCTGCCAACCTGGCTTGTTAGCTCAATTGGTAAGAGCCTATCGCTAGGAATACGGGGTTGATGGTCGACGGGTCTGGCCAAGCGCACACGGTTTTTTTCAACAGTTGTGTGCGCTGGCCATCTACAGGAAAAGATTAATAAATATTCATCCTTGTCTGCCTGGAGAAACTAAGTAGTTAAAATTTCAAGGTTACTGGTTTTAACTAAAAAGATGTATTTCTAACAGTTCCCAATATCAAAAAATGTGACACAATTTGGTATGTGGTAGTGGTGGGTGCAAGAATACAAATGCACTGTGTCATCATTATTGTACTAATTACTCATTTGCATATTAGCTCTGCTTGGCTCACAACTAAAAAGGTGAACTTACACCTATCACAATGTCCAAATTTGGATTAAACTTGCTATGTGGGTAGTAGGGATACAAGTATTACCATTGCACACTGTGTGTCGTCAGTATATGTGCAGCTCAAATGAGCTCTTTGGCATATTTGCTCTGCGACTTCTACTGAAGCTTTTGATGGAAGTTTAAAAGAGTGAGCTTTGAGCAATATGATCACATATCATACGTAAGAAACGCCAAGTCCAGGTTTTTAACAGACGAAGAAGAAAGCATTAATATCATCAAGATGAAGTCAGGTGTTCAAGGGCATTAAGTGAGCAGCAGTAGCAGCAATGATGAACTATTTTGGGGGGGTTCTAATTGCCTGTTACTATCCGTCCATGCCAGCACTCCCCACTTCCACACAGTTTGAACCAAAGCACAAGCCGAATTACCAGGGATATTTTGCTTGAAAGACAGCAATAATTGGACGTCATCTGCATATATGTGATACTGGATGGAGTGCTTATAGGATAATCTGACCATTTATGTGAAAGTAGTATGTAAATTCCTGTACTGTGGGACACCGTACTTGAGCGGTGACTCGGAGGAGACCGATCCAGAAACACAGATGTGGCTCGATCCAGAAACAGACTTGGCATATTCTAAGGAAACCATAGTCTCGTAACTGAATTGCAATCAGTAAGTAAATCAATAGTCTTCTGTTTCCTAATGAACAGGTGACACTATGGGTCTCTTACCTCATCCCCAACCTCTCACCCATTCACTCTCATCTTATTGAAATTATTATTAGTCTTCTAATGTAAGGGATTGTTTCGCAAGAACTGCTGTCATTTACCAGACGGCTGTAATTTTAGCACATTGTCAATGGCTGAATTCATTAATTTCAATTCTATTTGTAATCTTTCAATACCATTTTTTTTCACATAATATGCGCCACTCGCTCGCTCTTTACACAACATTTTCAAACACTGCCTTTTAAAATTGAATTTTCTCAGCGTCTCGACATTTCTTGTTTGGGTGCAGACGATAGAGAACTCATTTTGATTTGAATAATGTCTAACACACTGTAAAGGTCAATGCACGGACTATCCACTGATAAATCTATCTGCGAATATACTTCTCGTGTGTGTAGATTATCCTATTGTTTTCCACAGCGTTGCATTATTTTTCAACGATGCACTGGGCTCTGGTCAATAATCACGGTCATCAGATAATGCACGGGCCATTCAGATAAATGCCGGGTCATCAGATAAACACGGGTCCATCAATAATGCACGCGGGTCACCAACAGTCCACAAACTCCTTTAGCTACCACCAAAATAACCGTCAATCATTTGATATCGACGTGCTCTCAATCTCAAGTAACAATCCTGCATCGTATAGAATATACCCTCTACGGACTTAGTATCTACAATCTACTCTATGGTGTCAGTCCTAACTTAAATTATTGTGTTGAAAAAAATTTTGGTTTCTCGTTAAAGATTAGGTTATTCAACGTGCGCAGACCGTCAAAATAATTGATTTTTGTAGCTGTTTTCTTTCCGAAACGCGTAAATCTTAATTAGGACGTTTGAACATAAAATATTGATCTTAATATAAAATTCCTTATGTTATAATCTTCTGTCAAATTAAAAAGCCGTTCAGAAGGTTTAGCTGCTATACTGAACTTCCCTACCTCTGTCCCGTGACGTCAGCGCGAGACTTTATGGGCGCGACCATTACCCGCCCGCGCTGGCTTAAAGCGAACGGCGTTTTTTACAAAACAACTCTGCGCACGCAAGATGGCATCCATTGACGCTTCGTACAAACAACTGCGTCAATGTATGACATCACTGCAACGGAAGGAGAGAAATGGACTATATCATGTTGCTATATAATAGTAATTGCCCAATAGGAATTAAGTTGTACTTTCAAGAAACCCAAAATCAAATTCACAAATAAAATTGTTTTCCATGCAGAAACCAGTTCATGTTTTGTACATACATGTCTGCGTTGGTCTTAACATCTAATACAGTGGGCATTGGAATTGGTAGAAGGAAAATTAGTATTGCATTTTATGCAAATCGTCACTATGGGGTTTGTTTTGGAAAAGTAAGGGCAGTTGCGAAAAGTCTATCTTTCTTTTCAATTTCATTGACGCTTTTCATCACTATGGGTTTGTTTTGAAATCGCCAGGGAGGTGCGAGAAAGATTAGCCACTCTAAGCGTCTTAGAGAGTCTGATTTTTCTCGCACTTCCAGATCATTTTCAAAACAACTCAATCACCCAATGAATTGCGTGGGCAAGGTCGTTTGGCACTAGTTTAGAGTATAACTTTGGACATGTTTTAGTAAAGAATGTTTTTAATTTATTTTAAAAACTACCCACCCCTACCCTCTCAAAATTTAGATAACTTACGTTAATTAATTTAATGTTAATGTAATGATTTGATGCTATTGTTTTTCTCAAAGTAATATGACGGATAAGGACCACGCCTCAATGCACATCGCCAGGATATGCACTTGGATACCGATGGGTCGGTGCGGCCGCAACTCGAGCCGCCGGCTCTCGTGCTGCCTGCCTGACCCTACGTCGCGTGCGAATTATCCTGTCGAATGCATTAGGCTAGGTCCTTATCCTTATCAGAAATTATCCTAGCAGACACATGGCGTAACACAACAACTGAAAGTTACGGTATCTGATAGTTTTACCGATTATTTTAATAACCGGGGTTATTGGCCAACTTGTCCCGCATCCCTCGTCTGCCCACAATTACAACTATTTCCCTTATTAATCTGCGGTGGCAGATTGCTATGTCTTTTTTCAATATCAAACAGGTGTAACCTATTTGACATTTTTCCATCTCCTGTCCGCTTCGATATCGCACTCCAAAGCTCGTTTTGCGTGCGTAATTACTTCAACAGCAACGTTGCACTTTAACTTCATTCTTCTTGTAACGCTTGTTACTTCAGAGCGTTATTACTCTATATGTTACCCTTTTCAACACCGAGAGATAAACACAAAGATTCGGACAATTAAACTCATAGCTTGTGTCATTGGTTTTCTTGTTTGTGCTGAGTGCTTTCATACCTCCCAGACATGTAAGCTTGCACATTATTGCGTTATTTGGCCAATGAAGAAATGTTCACACATTTGCCTACAAAGGTGGAGTTTTGTGCCCCCGCTCACCCGAAGTCCGTATTTCTGAAATGTGCAAAACCGTTCCATTCTTCTTTGCTCTGCTCTGGAACCTTTTTATGTCATATTCGCATTATGCAAACTCTGAGTCGTCCCCCGGAATTATTGACCGGAGACCATGGGGGCCCATCCACCCAACTACATTTCATACTCGGACTGTTTCAAATGCGCAATCAGTACCCGATTGTTTTTTTTTTTATTGTCAACGGTAATAATATTCTTCATGTGTCAATCTGGACTACGCGTAATGTCACTTCACAAAATCACCGAAGATATAAACACTGGGCAGGGTTTCTTTAACGCAGAAACTCAATGTATCGGTGTGGTCTTTCTCGTGTCATGATGTATTTTAACTCCCATGATTACCCGGTAGTGTACATTTACTAGTTCTATACCGTCAAGCCTTTCGTCGTCGAACGTGGTAAAGACTAATAACAGTGACTGAACATTGGCAGGTACTACAAGTATGTCAATTTCAAATCGTTTCCAGATGTAACGTCTAGTGCTTATTTTCTCGCACATGTGATATCAGTTGCTTATACACCTGGCACAAAAAGTATCTCGGCATGTTTTTCGATCAGTATTGTGCCAAAGTCAGACCATTTTGAAAGTTTTCGAAATATACATGTTGTTGCTTATGGCTTGTTCTTTCATTTAACACCTGGCTTGTAAAAAAGCGTGCAAAAATGGTTGAGATAGAGTACCCGATTGACGCAAACCCCCAAACCAAAAGTTGCAGTTTTTTGGATTTTTCAATGCAATGGTCACTGTGTGGTACAACGCAATAATACGTGTGTAATGATTTTACAAAAGAGGTTTTCCGACTGAATGAGCGAGAAAGCCTACTTGCAATATTGATTGTGGTCCACGTGTTCGTGTCCCAGTACACTGCAATGCCCATTGAAAAATCCAAAAACAGCAACTTTTGGTTTTGGGGGTTTGCGTCTTTCGGGCGTTCTATCTCAGCTTTTTCTGCACGCTTTTTTACAAGCCAGGTATTAAATGAAAGAACAAGCCATACGCAACAAATGTATATTTCAAAAACTTTCAAAATGGTCTGACTTTGGCACAATACTGATCGAAAAACATGCCGAGATACTTTTTGTCCCAGGTGTATACACTAAGTAATTATCTTATGAGAACGTCATCATTGGAGGAAGATTCCAAGAAAATTCAAGTTTTGTGTTGAGAGTTTTAAGATGTGATTTCAACATAAAAGTATTCCATTTCTAATTAGGACATAAAGTTAACTCTCACAGAAATAACAATATAACTTTTTTTCAGTTTCCTTGATGAATATTCTATTGTTGTCCTCTAATCGTCATTGACCATGTCAAAAAAGTCCGTTCATATATCAGAGTACCGTTCTAGAAACGAACATCCATACCAATCATGATAGCAGAATCTGCAGTCTGACATCTAGCACAGTGGATTTGTGCAAGATTATTGTGCGTTTGATCATAAATCTCTGCAGTTAGGTCACATCGGAAGAAAAAGTTGGCTATAGGGGCATTGCAGATTTCTCATATTTCTCGGTGAGGCACAATGAAGGGTAACATAAGGGGAAAAGCTTAAGGACACACCTTAAAAAAAGGATATCACCGGATAAGGAGAGTAGGAGGCCCTCTATAATAATCATAGTTATATTTCACCAATTAAGTTGGTGTTTTACAACTACTTTATCATGTACGCAATGTGTTTTTATCACCAAAATATACTTGTATCAAGGAATAAACTGAGAAAGGTCGGAGAAACGGCAGGGGCATGCTCTTTGGAAAAAGCAAAGCTGAGAGCATGCCTCCATTTCAATGACCATTTATTACTTAAATGAAGAAACAGGAAGACGTTCCATAGCTGCCCTTTTTTATGGGGCTTGTAAGTGACGCCTAAATAGACCTTTTGTCCTTCATGAGCCACAAAGAGGCAACCCTTTATAATGTAGCGGGGGGATGGCCTATGCCCGAAAAAGAGAACGCGCGCGCGCTGCACAATTTTCAGAAAGCGACCGGAGAGCGCAGAACCTAATCTGCAACGTGGGTAAGTTGGTGGCTGAGAAACCACCGCTGCAACGTAGAGCTAGAGATACTACAATGCACACCATAAAAAAAAAAAAAAAAAAAAGAGGCCCTCTATAATAATCATAGTTATATTTCACCAATTAAGTTGGTGTTTTACAACTACTTTATCATGTACGCAATGTGTTTTTATCACCAAAATATACTTGTATCAAGGAATAAACTGAGAAAGGTCGGAGAAACGGCAGGGGCATGCTCTTTGGAAAAAGCAAAGCTGAGAGCATGCCTCCATTTCAATGACCATTTATTACTTAAATGAAGAAACAGGAAGACGTTCCATAGCTGCCCTTTTTTATGGGGCTTGTAAGTGACGCCTAAATAGACCTTTTGTCCTTCATGAGCCACAAAGAGGCAACCCTTTATAACAATACCCAAATACCTATTAGCTCACGCTGCTATTCGCTGATGTAGAGCACGTTAGAATAAGACCGTTGCCAGGTCAACTGGCTCACGCTAACTTTGGTAGGAGCCACTGATCACATTGATCACAACACAAATCCTATGGAAAATCATAATTCGGAACAGGTGCATCAGCCAAGGCGTGAACCAGTAACCAATGGATACTAACGTGCACTACATCAGAGAATAGTAGATTCATAAAATGCGTGCAGGTCCAGATCGGCAATTAGACTATTCCATCTCCACTGAGAGGAGACAAAATTGTTGTTGGTAGTGAATACAAATCAATACATGTAGCGTGGAAAAAATGTTTATCCCAATATGGTACTTGAAACTTTATCTAAACCTGCTCAATCTGTATGTCACAAATGTTATGTTCTCCCAATGAGTTCTCTATTACATGATTTACAGAAAGGTTACGTTTGCCGTGTCTGCAATGTTTAACGTCATGAAAATAATAACCCTACATATGTTCATGCAGAGAAGATGTGGTTCATGTTTATGTACAAGCATTAGCACTAATAAACAGTTTTTAAAGATCTTATTTGCTCTAACACCCATGCAACGTTACTGTTTCGATAAACGACATTTCTTTATGTTCTTTTCAATTTCCCGCGAATCAATTCACGCTTGATTAGGTATAGCCTTGAGAAAACCTCAACCCTTGTCGTATAAAACCATATACGGATTGCCCGTTTACTCTGGCCGTAGAAGAGAATAGTGATGAACTATTCTCATAAACGGTCGATTCAAAATAACTCATTGGGGTTGGATCATTCCCCTCAATGTCGAAATAGCGAATGATGCACTGAGACCACTGACCTCTACACATGGATAGCGGGCTGCCGCACAGTTGAATGGTCGCCGAGCGAAACAACACACAGCTGTTTGAAAGTCTCATTTATTAGTATGACAAAACCAGAATAAAATAAAAATTATCGCCGGCGACACACTTTTGACAACTGATTTGTAATATTTAGTCCACTAACTACATTCTGTGTAAATTTTACGAAAATTCATTGTGGGCAAATATGATTTTTATTCAAAATCTAGTTTTCCACGTCTTTCAATGGAGAATGGGCATATAGAGGGCGCTATAACATACAAATCATGACCTTTCTAGGCCCATATGGCAAGATTCCCGCAATGGATTTGTCTGATTTTTGCAGAGATGATAGCTCTTGCAAGTCCCTACTTATATCAGTTGTCAAAATTGTGTCGCCAATGCTTAAAATTGTTCTAAAAATAAAAGAGACAATTTGTATGGGGGTCAAACAGCTGTGAACAGGAAGTTGGTTTTTGACATATACAATATGGCGGAAACAATGCATACACCTGTTGGTGCACATATTCCACACAGATGTTCTATTGTTGGACAAGGTGATGCATTGTTTCCCGCCATATTGTATAGGTCAAAAACCAACTTCCTGATGTTTCAATCGGCGACTCTGACCAGCTATCCATGTGTAGAAGTCAGTGACTGAGACCGTGAATCTACTATAAGATTTGGATTATATGACCGTCTTCACACCAAGCAGAGTCTGGAATACAATACAATGGCCCGCATAAAAGTATGGCCCATGACCGCCATAAAAAGAGGAACAACCTCTATAAAATATCAATTCCCATCTCGCAGTTCAATAGCTTTTATTCACCATTATATTGAGCAAATACCCCTTTATATAGTATGATTTATGATACCTAAAATTCAAAATGTCCCTTGTGGTTTATAATGTTTTTATTGTTCCTCCGACTCACTTAATGACAAAGAATGAGAAAGGATATAGTCCTAGTTTTTCGAGAGGCAGGTTTTTGCTTGTGGGTATACCACTTCAGGGTAAAGGGGCCATTCTTCTCCATAAAGGTTTTAAGTTTGGTCTCCACAGACCAGTACCAACATTTATAAGGAATTCCTGAAAATCATAATGACAATAGTGAAAACCTGTAATATTGTTAGAACACGGAACAATGCATGGGGGATCTTAAGGGGTTTGAAGCAAGATTCGGTAAACTGCGGTAACTTGCAAGCGCGGCTTGTTGAGCCATGAACGTACATTTTTGCAGCGTGCTTATTATTCACCGCAAATTTTTGAAACGTGAGGAATGAACAATCATTGGGCAATTACATACTATTGATATCAGTTTATTATGAGGCGCCTTGATTTGCAGTCTACCACAGAATTTAATATCTGTAAGAGCTTGACTCATCCTAATCCATACAATGGATATCCACTGGAATGTAATTTCCTCTTCAAGGCATCCTTGCCAGGTGTTTTGGTTGTCCAAATGGACCGGGCCATTGTGGTTATGTTATTTTCATCCAATCAAAGTTGAGTATTATTATTCTAGTTTGACCATCAGGACAGTGCCCAAGCCCTTAATATCTGAAAACGTGTTGGTAGGCTTCACTACTTGAGTTTTTCGGAGTGGTGTTTGTAACGTATGGCTTTGACGCAGTGCCATCCCCAGTATGATTTATTGCTGCATCAACATTGAGTTTGTGCCGGTCCGATGTTATAAAAAAAGTTTAATGAAAGTTGACAAAACCAATTCTTATTTGTACTGTGTGTCTGATCTGCTTCCAGTGCTGATATACCGTTCTGATGCTATCCGCTCGGCACGCGATGGACACCTTTCGAACCTAACACCTAAGATAATATCTACGCTCCTTGCCACCCTGGCTTGTTAGCTCAATTGGTCAAGAGGCTTCGCTAGTAATACGGAGGTGCTGGTTGCGTCCCGGCACGCTCACGTGGGCGTTTGGGGTTTTTTGCAACACTTGTGTGCGCTGGGGCCATCTACCGGAAAAGATAATAAATATTCATCCTTGTCTGCCTGGAGAACTAGTAGTTTAAAAAAATTTCAAGGTTACTGGTTTTAACTAAAAAGATGGATTTCCTACAGTTCCCATTCAAATGCGACAACAATTGGTATTGGGTAGTTGGTGGTGGCAAGTAATACCATTCCACTGTGTCATCATTTTTGGTACTAATACCTCATTGGCATATTAGCTCTGACTTTGCTCACACTAAAAAGGTGAATTATACCTTATCACAATGGCCAAATTTGGGATTAAAACTTGCTATGGGGGTATTATTGAATAACAATTATTACCATTGCACTGTTGTCGTCAATATTTTGTGCATATCAATTAGCTCTTTTGCATATTTGCTCTGCTTAATTCCTACTGGGAAGCTTTTGATTTGGAAGTTTAAAAAAGAGTGAGGCTGACATATGACACCATCTTTTAATCTAAGAACGCCAGTCCCATGTTTTTAACAGACGAAGAGAAAGCATTTTATTATCAAATCAAGTGGAAAGTCAGGTGTTCAAGGAGCATATAGTGAGCAGCAGTAGCAGCAATGAAGAACTCTTTTTGGGGGTCTTCATTAGGCCTGTTTACTATCCGAATTCCATGCCAGCCCACTCCTTCACAACGTTTGAACAAAGCACATCCGAATTACCAGGAATATTTTGCTTGAAAGCCAAGCAAAGTGACGTCATCTGCATATATGTGATACCTGGAGGATGCCTTTATAGGATAATCTGACCATTTATGTGTGAAAGTAGTATGTAAATTCCTGTACTGTGGGACACCGTACTTGAGCGGTGGCCAGCGAGGAGACCGGATCCCGAAACCAAGTGGTTCGATCCGAAACAGACATTGGCATATGTCTAAGGAACCCATAGTCTCGTAACCTGAATGCAATCAGTAATAAATCATATTCTTCTGTTTCACTACAGTGAACAGGTGGCACTAGTGGTCTTTAGCCTCATCCCCAACCTCTCAACCCATCAATTTGCATATTATTGAATTTTATTATTAGCTCTCTAATGTAAGGTAACTTGGTTTTCTCAAACTGTGTCATTTACCAGCCGGCTGTAATGTTTAGCACATTGTCACTTGCTGAAATTCATTAATTTCCCTTTCTATTTGTAATGCTTTCCAATCTCATTTTTTTTTCACACATAATATGCGCCACTCGCTCGCTCCTTTACAACATTTTCACAACACTGCCTTTAAATTGAATTTTTCGCAGCGTCCTCGATATCCCTTGTTTGGTGCAGATGGAACACGATTAGAGACTCATTTTGATTTGAATAATGTCAACAACACTGGAAAAGGTCAATGCACGGACTATCCACTGATAAATCTATTCTGCAATATACTTCTCGTGTTAGATTATCTTTTGTTTTTCAATCGTGCATTATTTTCACAGATGCACTGTGGCTCTGGTCAGAAATGCCAACGGGTCTCAGAGATCAACGGGTTCATCAGATATGCATCGGGTCAATCAGCTAAAGCACGGGTCGTCAGATAATGCACGCGGGGTCACCACAAGTCAAAACTCCTATTAGCTACTAAAAATACCGTCAATCATTTGAGATCGACTTACTGCTCATATCAAGTACATGCCCTGCAATCGTATATATAACCCTCTACAACTAGTATCTCACACTCTATGGTGGTCATTCTAACTTCAATTATTGGGTTGAAAAAATTTTTGGTTTCTCTTTAAAGTATAGGTTAAATCACGTGCGCCATACCATTCAAATATGTGATTTTACTGTTTTCTTTCCGAAACGCGTATAAAAAAGCTTAATTAAGGCCGGTTGAAATAACATATTGATCTTAATATAAATTCCTTATGTTATAATCTGTCAAATTAGAAAGCCTTTCAGAAAGTTTAGCCGCTATACTGAACTTCCCGAACCTCTGTGGTGCCGTAACGTCAGCGCGAGACTTGAGGGCGCACACCAGTAACCCCGCACGCGCTGGCTTAAAAGCGACGGCGTTTTTACACTCTCTCGCGCACAAAGAGGCATGCATTGACGCGTGCGTACAAACAAGCGTCGTCAATGTAGACATCACGCACTGCACTGCACGGAGGGTAAAAATGGACTATTCATGTTGCTATATAAATGTAGGCCCATGAGAATTAGTGTACTTCAAGAAACCAAAATCAAAATTCACAATAAAAGTGTTTTCAATGCAGAAACCAGGCATGTGTTGTACATACATTCTTGCGTTGTCTTGAATCATCTAATAACTGGGCATTGGAATTGGTAGAAGAAATACGTATGCATTTATTATGGCAAAATCGTCACTGATGGGGTTTGTGGTTGTGGAAAAATTAAGGCAGTGGAAAAAGTCTATCTTTTCTTTTCATGCATTGCGCGCGTTTCATCACTAAGGGGTTGTTTTGAACTGCCCAGGATTCCTAGCCTGCACTTTCACCAGATTGATTACTGAATGTCTGGACTCGAGTTTGTGTGGATTGCACAGGCAGGGATGTGGTTAGGGGGTCAGAGTTGGGCCGAATAGTAGCCGCTAAACGGATGCTTGTCTTCTAGGCTAGCCTCCACTGAAATAAGAAAATACAGAGAGTTGTGTGAGTGACACAGGCGCATGTGTTAGGGTCCAAGTTGATTCAATGATAGCCGCTAAATAGGATCTGGTCTTCTAGGTCTCGCTCCACTGAAATAAGAATACAGAGAGTGTTGTGTTAGTGACACATCCAGCGATGTGTTAGGGGGTCAGAGTTTGATTCTATGAGTAGCCGCTAAACGGAGGCTTTCTTCTAGATCTAGCTCCCGGAAGAAAATACAGAGAGGGTTTTGAACAGTGAACTCGTGTGGAGAGTAAAGGTTTGATTTAAACGTGCAAAGCAACTTATTTCTTAATCAGTACTGTGAACATTCCCAGCAACTTGTTTCATCATCAGTACTTTGAACATTCACAGCAACTTGTTTCATAACAGTTCTTTTGAGAGGGGTCGCGGAGGGTGGGCCGGGAAAAAAAAATCGTCGGAGGCTAAAGTGTCGGCTTTCAGTGTGTCTCAGTACTAAGTGAACACGATTCAAGCCAACTTGTTTCATAATCAGTTACTTTCGACAAACATCATTCAAAGCACCGCGTTTCCCATAACGCCAGAATACAACTGTGACAACAGTCAAAGCACTTTTTTTCATAATCCAGTACTTGAGGAAACCATTCCAAAGCAACTTGTTGCAATAATCATGACTTTGAACATTCACAGCAACTTTTTTTCCTATCAGTACTGTGAACATTCAAAGCAACTTGTTTCACTTTCATAATCATAATTTTGAACTTCAAAGCCACTTGTTTTCATATCATTACTGTGACCATTCAAAGCAACTTGTTTTCATAACAGTCAGTGAACTTTGAACATTCAACAACTTTGTGTTTTCATATCAGTACTTTGTAAGTCACTATCTCAAAGCAATGCTTGTTCAGTGTCTAATCATACTTTGACACCTGTCAAGAGTCCACTGTTTCATCATGCAGTACTGACGTTGAACTGATACGCAATCTTGCCATGATCATAAGCATAGTAGCCTTTGATCATTCAGAAGGCAGCTTGTTCATATATTCAGAATACCCTCTGCTGAACATTCACCGCAACTAGTTATCAATTCACTAATCACGTACTTGAACATTCAACAGGCAACCCTTCAGTTCTCTAATGCAGTATCCATTTGAACCTTAGCAGGCACTTAAGGATACTTCATAATCAATTACTGTGACATTCACAAGCAACCACTTTGGTTATCACTAATCAGTAATGCTTGACATTTCAAATACTTGTTTCATAATCAGTACTTTGAAGCATTCAACAGCACTTGTTCATAATCCGTTACTTTGAACATCAAAGCACCTTGTTCATAATCATACTGTGAACATTCAAAGCACTTGTTTCATAATCAGTACAATTTGACATTCAAAGCAACTTGTTTCATAATCAGTACTGTGAACATTCAAACAACTTGTTTCATAATCATTACGGGAAAATTCAAGCAACTTGGTCATATGAGTACTGTGAACATTCAAAGCAACTTGTTTCATAATAAGTACTGTGAACATTCAAAGCAAACTTGTTTCATACTCCTACTTTAAACATTCAAGCAACTTGTTTCATAATCAGTACTTTAGAACATTCAAGAAACTTGTTTTCATAATCAGTACTTCGTGATCGCAAACTCACAACGTTCCTGTGCTGTTAAAGCAAGGGGGATGGCTGATTTAAGGATACAAAGTTTCTCTTGTGGACGGGCTCGCCCCAAAACCCCATCGTAAAAGTTTCGCACTCATATTTCAATCCATTTTGTGTGATAATACAAACATGATTTTTTGTAAGAGCCCCATGAGTATCTGTAAAACTAATATTTGTCAACCAAAATGGGGCATATTTTCTCGCTCATACACTTCCACCCAAACATCCTTTAGCCCTAGATTCATTCACAAGGTAAATGAAAAAAAAAACATTAGCTTTCCTTCTGATACAAAAAATTTGACCATTGGGTGTTTCTTTTCTGGGGACAATGCCATTAGTGATGCACATGGCCCTTTAAAAGATATAGTAAAACATTTTGTCAGACAAGCAACCTTCAATTTTCCTCAATTTGAGATGCCTTTATTTCCTATATTCCCCCCCCCCAAAAAAACTATGGAAGTTGAATGGAATGGCTGGTGAAAGGTTAATTCACTGGGCCACACAATCGGATTTGCTGCCTTAGCAATGGGATATAAACAAATCACAGGGCTTACGGCACAATTCCCTCCTGTATCATTAGTGCGCGATTTCCCTGATATTCACAAATCTTCCAGCTACTTTTGATAAAAATCTGGAAGTTTATTTCTTGCTTTGATTAAAATTGCACACCTATTTGCTTTGATTTTATGGCACTGCACCACTATCTCCATAGAGGGTGCTGGAGAATTCAAACTTTAATCTTACAAATCTTACAAAAGTACAACTTGTTACTTTATTTTGTAAAGGTATTGTGGGTATTTAATGTCAATGCTTGCTGAAGCTGTAACGTAGGATAAAAACACATAACCCCAAAGGATGAATTTTTTAATTTTTTTGAACAATTCTGTCATGGTTGAGGTTTCGAAACTGGGTAGTAGCCTATGATGAAGTTTCTATTGGGTTCTAATCTAGCCGTGATCAAGGCTGTCGCTAGCAACCGACAAACTTGGTTTTTTTCACACTGTCCTGCATAATTAACAATTTATTTCAAGGTTATTTTTGAAACAATTGTATTTTCAGGTTTGAAATCATGCTTTAGCATTTTTAAAGGGCTACCCTGGAAAAGAACCTAAAGAATTGTCACTGCTGGTGGTCTTTTTGTGCACCACTGGCTGGATCCAGTATCCTACTGTCTAGGTACTAAAACCACAAACACCTTGTGGTCAGGTTCAGTGGCTATGCTACTCCGGAGCAATTTCTCTGCCTGAGTTAACTTATTGACTCACTAGTGAATCATGGAACATAGGCCATGTGATATTGGAGACCTCAATTAGGTGTTTAATGAGTGGCAATTCTCGCCATTTTTTGTTTTAAAGGAGTGGATAATGCTCCACGCCTTATATATGACCTTATTTATATCAGATTTAACCAATGAATGAAGTTGGTAGAGCACCTTGAACAAGGCTCCTTCGTACTGCCCATCATACCTTCACTCAAGTTTTTTCTCCAATGGCGACCTCTCATCAGAGACCATCCCCATGACGTCGTTACTGCGCTGACATGCCCTGACCATCTATCGCTGAAGCTCCATCATGTTGGATACTTCAATGAAGGATGTCGTTGTCATTGATCTGTCTAAGTCTGACCACGAGACGTCCCCACTGATGTTACGACTCCGATATTTCTATTCTGTCTTATCTGAAGGGTGGAAACAAAGACCAGATTCGGTTGAAACGTCCATACAACACACAATTCTCAGTAAAGAACTTTCAATTTAATTAGTCCTCAGCACCTTTAAGGATAACTATTTTTGTAATATTCTTTTCTTTTTTGTCCTCTGGACACAAAGGAGCAAAGTAGCATATACATGAGGAGAATTCTGATTTGTCGGATTCATTTTTTATAAGTCCAAGAATCGGTCATAGCTCTACTCATCTGACAAAGTGGTCATTTGCCTCATCACCTATCATATAAATCTAGTATTAATGTGCAGAATGGAACCAAACAGGGAATCGAGTCTTTGACCACTGTATACAAAGTGAAGTGCCTAGTCTGCTGGAGGAGCACGGGAGAGCTGCCAAGTTTTTACTCAGGCATAAGCTTAATGGGCACAAATTGATATTAGTATTATAAACCAAAGAACAAAGAGTACTCCCAGGAGCATGATTACCGCATGTGGGATATTCGCACTAACTGAAATATGCACACAATCCTGTTTAGTGGCTATGGATCCATAAATTCATACGAAAGTGATTAGCTCAAATACTGTCCACTTTTCAGCATGGTCATAGTTGTGCCCAGCTTCATTACACCACACAAAGTCCCCAACTTAGAAAATTGCCTGTATACGTCTTGAATATGCTTATAGAACCAAACTTAATTCTGCAGCACTTTCCTTCCCTCGTCGTTGCCCTATTCCAGCTCTGTGTCTTGCCTCTGGGATGCATGGGTCATCTTACATAATCTTGCAAATGCTGGATCTACGGAAACACCAAGTAAAACAAGAGCCTGCGGTGAGATTAAACCAAACCCTTTGTCCTTCTCCCTCTTTTAGCTGGTTCCAAATGTACATGCTGGAGCTTTGATATTACATTATTCAGGCAAAATTCAAACCACAGGTATGTGAGATTTCCATTTTCCCTACCGTGTGCCTTCTCTAAGTACTCACCCAACTTCTAAGTTCTCTACTCCTGTTCGATCTCAATTTAAGGTTTCATCACTGCGCGTGTTAGGTTTTTGCAACCCTAGATATGATGCGTTGACCTTGGAATTGCTGCATTTACCACAAGCGAATAAATGCACGCATACATCAATACGCTAGAGTGATGCCAGAGTCGCGTCATGATCATCCCCTCAAACTCGAGATTGAACAAATATAGGTCAACCCATTGGGCATCTAATTTTCATTCCCACCAAGTAACTGAAGAACTCTGTATCATTATGTGTTCTGAAAGCTAACAAATATTGGTACCTATTAAGTACTACTTTGGATCTTAGATCGTTCGATTCTGCTTTTCCATACACAACTTCCCAGCATTGGTAGTTACCAAAGTAACCTAACCTTCACAGTCCGCGTGATAGTTTTTACTGAATTAGAAACAAGAACTTTTTATGAACTATCAAATGAGCATGACGCAGTGGCAAACCAGCAATATGTTTAAACCTTGGCTCATCAAAGATGATTAAAGGGGCATCAAGTTGGTTGCAACTGCCACGTTCATTATATTATGTTTTCATGCATTTAACTACAACCGGGAAACTAATATGAACCATCCAACCATGGAGCTCATTTTGTCGTATAATATTGAACCCAAATGACATGAATAGAAATTGTGCACGGATGGATGTGGATGAGCAGTCGGTGGGTATTTGGTTTTGATTACATCATTTTTCTAATGGATTCAGCCATTATTTAATCAATAGATGGATGGATGACATGCAAAATTGGAGGTGAAATGGAAACATTATAGAGAACATGAACCCTGCTGAAGGTGATTTTTTGAGTGCCTGAATTTACTCACTGGAAATTAACGTCAGGTACCTGAGCAGCAATAAACCTAAAACATTCCATTCCTATTACTATATATTGGTCTATTTTGTCAGACACTTGCCCTATTTTTATTTTAAATTTGTCAAGTGGTATTGCTTTGCTCACCTTGCCCCCCCCAACCCAGGATATCTCTTTTGAAATCCATGGTTTTTTGGAATGAGAGCAAGTATGCTGAAGAAAAATACTTAAAATTCATTCATACTGCTAACTTGTTTCTTTACCTCATACATACTTGTGTTTGCTTACGATGTAGAAATATTAAGTCTCATTAAAAAAAAATAAATAATATGTTTGAATCCTGCATGTCCACAACATTTTCACTGATGAACGCATCACACAACCGAAAGTGTGGAATAACGCTATGTTTCTTAATAGAAGCATTGTGTGCATCGCACATCCAGCACTAATGCAGTGCGTAGAGATGCAGCAACTGTGGGTTAATCACCCAATTTAACAATGCAGCTCATGTAGTAAGAAATGACCAAAGATTGGCTGAATATTGCTTTAAATTTAATTTTTTAATTTCCAAGTGAATTTAAACTAGCCAAATGCCATAATTTAGAACTTAAAAAAACAAGGCGATCTTGAATTTACGCGATGCGTAAAATTCCCCCCGCCGAATTTTGCGATCACTAACATGTGATAAATGCAAACTTCAACCCCCCACCCCCTTCCCATATATTTTTAATTAGCTCTTTGCATACTTAGTAAGTCGCATATATACCATACTTTCAAATTGCAAAAAGATGTACCCTCCGCCATGAATAGGCTTGCATTTAGTTCGAAGGAATTTGAGTTGCACTATGTACACGTTTCAAAAAATATAGCCATTTACTCTGATTTTTTGCATATTAATTAGCTCATTTGCACGCACTTTGCCCCGAATAACGCCCAAAAGCTAATCAGGTCAGAACTCTATCGCCGCTTCCTTCCACCCAGTGTACATCATTATATGCCGTAGGGAAACCCAGAAGAACCGTATACCAACCAGCTGTGGAACATTTTCTTAATTTGCAAATTAGAAACTTAATTACCATATTTTTGCGCCCCAACTCAATAAGTTCAAGAACCTTCAACCCTCGTCTTTCCAACCAATTACATCATCAAGCCCTTATGGAACTCAGAAAATCGTAAATGTACTTTTCTGTGCAATATTGACCCGTTTCCCTTGACCTTGTCCCCTTGACCTTTTCCCCACCCCCCCTGACCAGGAGACCCAGGGGAGGGACCCTGGGGGACTGATGGACATGGTTAGTTGGGGGTTCCCCTCCTACATATACCCAATTTGGCTATACTAGCTCATCCAGAAAAAGAGATATGCCCAAAATGGTTCCAGGGTTAGACATTTTCTCAAAGAAGTCCAGGGTTAACATTTTTCTTCAGACATACGGACATACACATACGGACATACGCACGGACGGAGCCCATTTTATAGTCCCTTCCGAACTTTGTTCGTACGGGACAATCGGCGTGGAACAAAAAATGTGTTACTTCCTTTTGCCTCACTTGAAGTATAATCCATAATTTTTCTACCATCTGCACCTTCAACTTGATGTTCAAATTTCTTCTTCTATAATGAGAAAACACAATACCAAATCGGAAGCATAAGAATTCTTGATACAAAGGAAAGCTTCATGAATATTCAGTTGTAACTACGGTTACAAAGGTAACATTTATACTAACCAATGATTATGTACTACAGGGATGCTGTTTGTCATTAACAATGATGAAATACTTAAACGGCTTTTCGCATGTTTCTGTGCATTACCAGTAAGACCACTCTTTGTTAAATTACAAATGGTATGAAATTCCGTTGTGTCATTGTTACTCGGGAACCGGACGATTCTTCTTACCTGCTGATATGGCATTTAAAAGAAACGTAATTCTATATCCACATCAATGTTCAGAGAGTCGCAGTCCTGTCATTCACTATGAGCATTATCAGGTAGAGGTCACTAGTACTAGAAAGAATAAGTTTAATTTGTGGTCGTGAAGTTAATGATTTCCAGTATCTGTTGATTTCCCGTTCTTAGTATAATGAAATCCGAATACTCAAGGATACAGTGAATATTTTAATAGATGCAAGCATAGATTTTACTTAGATCTGGGGTTTGATGGCAATGCTTCAACATGTAGGTTGGCCAATGGAGGATATAATACGTCAACTGTTAATGTTTTATAGGCTAATATCTCGAAATTATCTCCTTGTGGACCACAGCTTTACATGCGTAATTACCTCTATCTGCTCTGCTAATATTGAGATGTTTCACGTACCAAAAGTGACCACATCATGGGTACCCACCCAACAAACATAATGTTGTCTGTAGCGGGGAAGATTGTATTCCATCATTGGAGGCTATTTTGGTAGGTGCTCCCGCAGTTTTGCAGTATCCAGCACCGTATCTGTTCTACGTTAATGAACACTCCATGGCACTTTAAGCAATCCCTGTCCCCTTCTATAATGTTTTTCCACCTTCCACCGGTCCGCACAAATGTTACTATCCACCCCCCCCCGCCCCCCCACCCCCCCCCCACCCCTCCTCCCCCGACCAGCCCCACACACCCCCTCCCCCCCCCCACCCCCCCCCCCCCCCACCCCCCCCCCCCCCCGCCCCCCACACACCCCACCCCACCCAACCCCCACCCCCCCCCACACCCCCCCCCCCCCAAGAGCCCCACCCCCCCCCCCCACACCCCCCCGACCACCCCCCCCACCCCACCCACCCTCCACCCCACACCACCTCGTCCCCAACCGCCCCTCCCCCCCCCGCCCCACCCCCCCCCCCCCACCCTCCCCCCCCCGCCCCCAACACCCCCCCACCACCCCTCCACCCCCCCCCCCACCACCCCCCGACCCCCCCCGCCCACGCCACCCCGCCCCCACCGCCCCAACCACCAACCCCCCCCACACCACCCATCCCCACCCTCGCCCCCCCGCCCACTCCCTCTCTCCCCCCCCCCACCACCACCCCGCCCTCCCACCCCGCCCCCACCACACCCACCCCTCCCCCCCATCCCCCCCCCCTACCCATCCACACCCCCCCCCGAACCACCAACCCGCAGGCCCGCGCACCAAACCCACCCCCACACCCCCTCGCACCCCCCCAACCCCCCACACCGCCCCCGCCCAACCCCATAACCCCGTTGCAACCCACACCCCGCCCCCCCGCCTACCCTCCCCCCCCCCCCGCCCCCACACTCCCCCGCACGCCCCCCCCCCGGACCCACACCTCCCCCATAAACCCCCCCACCCCACCCCGCCCCCTACCCGCCCCCAGCCTCCCCGGACCCCCGGCCGCCCCCCCCCCTCCCAACCAACCCCCCCGCCCACCCCGCCCCCCCACCCGCCCTCCACACCGCAGCCCCGCCCACCCACCTGCTCCCGCCCCCCCCTCAAACGACCCCACCCCCCCCCACAGCCCGCACCACCAGAGCCCCTAACCACAACACCGGGGCCCCTCCCACCCCGCGCCCCCCCTACCCGACTCCCCCCCCAGCCCTCCCTCCTAAAGGGCCCGTCAACCCAAAACCCAGACCCCCCCCCGCGAATCCCCAACCCCGCACAAACCCAACCCCTTCCCCCCCCCGCCCTCCCGGAACGACCCCCCCGACGGCCCCCCCTCCCTTGCCACCCGCCCCACCACCATCCCCCCCCGCCCGTCGCGCCACACCCCGGGCCCCCCCCCTACTCCTGCCTGCCGCACCCCCGCGACCCCACCCCCGCCCCCCAACCCCCACCCCGCCAGCGCCACGACCCGCATCGGCCGTCCCCCTTCACCCACATCCTCCTCAGCAAGCCTCACCCCACCCGCACCTAAACCCACGACCTGCCTACCCCCCCCAACAAACCCCCTCACTAGAGGCCCCCACGCATCCACCACACGCCAGCTCCTCCCCGCCCGCCCGCCCCTCCCACCGGCCGCCCCCCCCCCGCCCCACACTCGCCAACCTCCACTCCCCAGACCCCAGCCTGCGACCACAGCGAGCCCGCATGACGCACTACCCGCCACGTACCCCCCCCCGAACCCCCCCCCTCCCCCCCTCCCCCCCCCCCATCCCGCCCACGACAAGCCCCCCCACCCTCCCCCTGGCCCACCGATTGCCACCGCCCGCTAGCCCCCCACACCGAAACCACGCCCATCGCCGGCCGAACGTCGGCCGACGATCTTGCCAACACCCGCCACCCGTCCCAGCGTCGCGGACCCGACTCCCCCCGACAACCCCCCGCCGGCACCGCCCCCTCACCCCCCTCGATCCTCCGCCCCCTCTCCCCAGCGCCCACCACGAGGCCCCACCCCCGTGTACCCGCCCGCCCCTCCCACACGCGCCACCACACCCCCCCCCGCCCCCCCCCACCGCCCCCCGGCGCACTGTCCTGCCCGACGGGCCCCCTCCTCCCGCGACATCCCGCCCCAGAGACCGGCCGCCGGCGCGGGTCCCCCCCCCACCCGCCCCCAGGCCCGCCCCACCCCGACCCCCCTTCTCCCAAAGCGCGAAGCCCACAGCCCCTCCGCTGCCCCGGAGTGGTCTCCCACACGCCACACCCCCTACCCCCCGACTGCCAACCGGACTCCACGCCACCACCCCCCCCCCCACGCGCCCCCCCCCGCGCACCCCACACCACCACCCCCCCTCCCACCACGCCAGGGGCGTACATCCGCCGCCCCCCCGCCCTCCCCCACAACCACCCCCCCGTCCTCTCTACCTCCCGAGCCCCCTCCCCCACCCAATCCCCAACCCTCCAAACATTACGCCACTACCCAAACCGGCCCGGCCCCCCCCCGCCGCTCCGACCCCGAGCGCCCACCGACGCCGCCCCACAACTCACACACCCCGCCCCCCCCCAGCCGCCTCCCCCGGCTCCCAACGCCTCCCCCCCAGGAACGCCCCCCCCCCGATCCGCTCCATGCCCTTCGCCCCGCCCCCCCCTCCCCGGCAAAGTCCCCCCCACCCCCCCACTCATGCCCCCCCCCCACCCCCCGCCCGCCCCCCCAGGCCGCCCCCCCGCCACCCGCTTGCGGCCCCCACGCTCCCGTACCACACACCGCACCACCCGCCTACGGCCACATCGCTAGCCCGCCACCCCCCTGCGCCTACAACCTCCCACCCGGTGCCCCCACCCCCCCACCCATCGATCTCCGCCGCTCGCCCATCCCCCCCCGCCCCACCGCCCCCTCCTACCCCCACCCCCCGCCCCCCCTGCACCCCCAGCCCCCCTCTCACCCCCCCACCCGGTTCACCCACTCCAACCCAACAACCCTCACACCCACGCCCCCCCCTCTCCCCACCACCCCTCGCGCTTCAACAGGAAACCACCTACCCACCGCACAGGACCCTACCCCCCCAACACCCCTAATCCAACCCCACACATCTTGTGTTGTAACTACTTTTCCGACACCTCTATTATACTGTCGTCTGCTAGATATATATTTGATGACTAAACTGAATTTCCAGTTTATCGTCCACGGAGACTTTAAAATCAAATGATGCATATTTGCATGATGACAGGAAATTCGCGCGTTGCAACTAAATTAACTATCATTTCGCTGAACAGATATCATTGTGTGATAAAACCCATTTACCCAGTAATAATAATACCCAAAGTGATAATAACCATACAAGTCTGTCGACACCCGTGCTATTTGCTTGCCTTTTCACCTAGTTAACATACCATGCGGGGATTATTAAACAGATTGGAAGTAAACCCGACGGAAGGTGCTGCTATCCATTATGGTAAAAACTCCGTGGCTCTAACAAAATATTATTGGACACTGTTTTGGGCATAAAAGAGTCGCCAACCATCCTTACATCATGTAAGCAATAAAAACAAGTGGAATCCTATGGTCCCCCCCCATCCTTGTTTATGTTGTCCGCTTTTTACAACAACAGACATCAAACAGACAACAGTGGACAAATGATCCCTATGTGTCTTCCTCTTCCCTGCCTTAAGGCAGGCGACACAAAATGATCAATCATTTAGTTGAATTGCAGGCCAGGAAAATGTGTCCTGATTTGGTCATCTTTCAGAAATTTTACCAGAAAAATTAGACCACCAACTTTTTTATCATTCTGTGCAACAAACAGCTGAACAAATTAGCCGTCAGATCTTTTAGCAATGTAAACACTCCATTTCGCATATTGGTAAAATTATTTTTACTGTTGGTTACCTCAAAATTGATTCAGCTTTGGATATGTTAAATTAGTCGTATCTTTTCATGTCATACGTGCTCTCCCGTTGTTTCCAACTAATCCCTTAAACCCCCGACCTCGGAACGGCTTTGATTTCACAATCCCTTAGGGTTTTTCTTCTCAAACTAGCCCCTAACCCCTCCACTTTCCTTATCCCACCAAACCTCACCCTCACCTAACCCAATGGGAATGAAAACTAATTGCTGAATGTAGCATTCCTTGGTCCTATCCTCCCTTGAAAAAAATTATATCCGTTCATATTTTTCTTATTTTGCTGCAGCGCTCTGGTCGAGCATCATAGCCAGCTTATGGGAAATCCAATTAAATTGTTCGATCAGTTGGATGACCATATCCATGATATGCAATGGTGCATATAAAAGAGTGCATATGATAATGTCAATATATTTTTTTTTTTTACCTGGAGGAAATCAGATTCTTGTCACAATAATGTGTAAGATACAGATACAATACCACTGTGCATTAAAGGCATAATTAGGGCCTTTTTAGTTAGGAAAATAAAAAGATAAGACTCAAACTAACCACTGTGCATAAGTTTAAAGACAACCTAACGGTGTCGACCCGGTCCATCCCGTCATTAGCGGTGAAGAAGTTTCCACTTGCCCAAGGGACTGTACCTCATTACACAGCTGTTTTTGACCCCATGCAAATCATATCTTCTTATTTTTCAGAGCAATTTTAAGCAGTGCGACACAATTTGCACTGATATAGTAGGGGAGCATGCAAGAGCTATTACCTCTTACAAAAATCAAATATTTTTATTTTTTTTTAATACGTCACAGAAGTTCATGATTTTTATGTTAATAGCACCTCTAAAGGCCCGTTTTTTCCCTAGAGCGACATGTTAAACAGATTTTAAGAAAAATCATATTTGCCCGCATGAAATTTCCTCAAATTATTTGTCAAAATGTGGTTCTGTTAAATATAGTTTTTTGTTTTATTCTGTATGTCCCATAATAAATTAGACTTCAAACAGCTGTTTGGATACACCAGTGGCGTAACTTTGGTGGGGAGGCGGGGGGAGGCAGGGGGGGGGCAGGTTTTCCCCCCGACGACTTTGGCCCGGGGAAAAAATTTTGCAAAATTCATGCTAAATCAAACCTTTTTAGCCCTCTGATCGGAAAAATTGGCTTTTGACCCCCCTGAGAGGGAAATTTTCCCAAGACTGGAAATTTGCCCCCTCAAGCGGGCAGGCCCGTTACGCCACTGGGATACACTAATTCTTCATCGGCAGAATTTCAGTGGGCTGTATTATATAGATCATTCTCTCTCGCAATGTATATTCGCGTTTCACTAATCCATGGGTTCTTCTAGAATCAGGCCCACAGCACTACTCTTTAATAATCTATACCTGCAAGTCGCAAATTGAATCTCTACCTCATATCAACCCTCAATGCATCTTTTCATCCTGGACTACGATTTTCAGGTATGGCAGCTAAATCTTGATTCTTTAGAAAATAAGAAGTTTTTTAATATTAGGTCAAATTGTTGCATAAGTAACTGTGTAGACATAACCCTAACAAGGCAGCATATTTTACGAGCACTTACCATATACCACAATGTATCTTGGGGAGTTTCTGTAAACCGGACCGCCCATCTGACACACCTTTATGAATCTAAAACACCGTCAACCGAATAAAGCACAGGTTTATTCTGTTAAGTTCTGAATTCATAAGTGTTTCAGAAAGTGTGTCAGATGTTTTCAGAGCCGGGGTCGGTTAGGAAACTCCCTTAGCTTGACATCTCCATAGAACCACACATTACACAAAATTTGGTAGATGGGATTTGTAACATTTGTAACTTGACCTATTGATAGTGGGATTGTAAACTGTGCCCCTAACACCCTATGCCTCTGCAAGATACTTGAAGAACCATCTTTTACCTGGAAACCAAAGTACATCTTATTAAATTTCGTGGAGACACTTTGAATGGACACCTTGTGGACACAGAGCAAGCTCTGCTGTATATGGAACCTAACCTTGGACAATTAACACTGCATTGCAGGTGCAATGACAGTCAGTAGGCCCGAAAATCCCGTGTTTTCAGGAGCGCGAATTCGGCGCTCGATTTCGCCACATTCCGCTATTTTCCGCGCATCAACATTTTGACCTTTTCCGCGCACATTCGCGCCCAAATGTCCGATTCCGCGAAAAAACCGCAACCCCTAAAAATCGTCGTACTTTGTATGACATAATTCCCCCTATTTCTCTTGTTCTAATTACCTAATTTTCTATCATGCCGCAATGTCCCTTAACCTACCTTTCACAATCCCTTCCAATGCTAGACTACACGTGTCACGTCATTCACCGCCATGTCTTGAACTGACTAACAATTCAACTTCGGTGTATCCAGGTGAAACTTGGTGGGCGGGGTTGATTGCTGATGATGAAAATTTTAAAGGTCATGATAAGGTCATCAGGGATCATTCAAGGTCAAAGGAACCACAAAACCTGAGGGTCATTCAAGCCAGGTGATCACAAAACACAGGTGATAGCCAAATCCGAGGACCGCCTAGTAAAATACTATTAACCCTAACCCCACGAAATCTCACAAAACCACACCAGTGGTACATATTGTGAGACTTTGTGAGATTCAGTGATTAAACATTCTGCACTAAGCTATTTGTGAGATTTTGTGAGATTCATTGGTTTACGATGCATGGACACAAGTGTGATTTTGTGAGATTCAGTGATTTAAATATAAGTTAATTCTATACTGTGAGCTATTGTGAGATTCAGTGATTTCCTAGTCAAGAATGAAATGTGTGATTTTGTGAGATTCAGTGATTTATATGTGATAGATCCTTCACTGTATGGTTTTGTGAGATTCAGTGGTCCCCTTGGGAAAGTGTCTTTGTGGGGTTAGGGTTAAAGAAACCACCGGTCCAGAACTCCTATGGTATGCACAGAAAGACCTCTTATGGCCCATATGCCCTTTTGACCTCCAATGACCCTACTTGACCTTTGACCCCAAAATATCAAAACATTCCAAGTTAAGTTGTATAGCCACCAAACTTGCTCAGGATAACCACTGGCCAAGACCCATGGGCTATATGTCAATTGACCTGTAATGACCCTACATGACCCATGACCCCACAACTGCGCATTCCCTAACCATCCCAATTGATGGGTTACTGCATCATTGATGCACTCGTCTTTATGGTTCACAAGATATCCTGGAAAAAGGTTAATTCCAAAATTTCAGTTGATTTTCTTGAGGAGATTTGATGTTATGTGCAAATTTCACGGTCCCCTATAGGCAACTGTGTTGTAAGTTCTGTCGATTTTTACGGACAGAAAATACAAAATTACGAATTTCTTCCAGAGTAGATCAAATTTGCATTGAGTGAGCTCTTCAAACAGACTAAAATCTAGTTCAGGGGTTCTCAATTATATTAGCTGAAGGGCCAGAGAATGCCAAACACATTTGAAAGTTCCTTCCTTACTTGAGGGCCAATATACAACTGAAAGTGTTCTGTTTCTCTTGATCTAGTTCTGTTTGACATTGATTGGAGACTACATGTTTTACAACTTTAAACATACTGTAGCTACATAGGTTTGAGCTCACTGAATGTAGGAATGTACATACATGTACAAATGTAGGTTTGAAGGAGTTGTTAGCTAGGATTCAGGGTGTGCTGCATATATGTAGGCCCTATGTGTGTGTGGAGTGGGGGGTGGAAGTGTGAGAGTGGAGAGCATTATTGACAAGGCAATATTTATTCTCAGAACTCTCTATTCAAGTGGGACTATTATTTTATTAAGTGGGCTAGTGTATTCCCTGACCACTCAAGCAAAGGAGTTATGAGAACCAGTAGAATGTACACGCATACAATTGGTTGATACAATGGGTACCCCTACCGAAGTCCGAATTAACTTAAGTCCGAAGAGATTAGCTTTTGGATTATCCCTAATTAAACCTACTTAGTTCGAATGAACAAAGGCCCGATACCAAGAGTTGATGTTGGGTTTTCTATAGGTGCAATTATACATGAAGTTTAAATTCTATAAAGAAAGAACCAAAAACGAAAAAAAAAAACAAAGTGTTTGGAAATTGAAAACTCTAACAAACATAAATTCCATAAACACTCTTATTTTTTCTCGTGTCAAAATGACACGGATAATAGACGGCAAAAACAAACAAACAAAACGACTAAACGTCTACTCTAAGGAAGTTTTGAAAGATTAAAAGCACCCCTCCCCCAAATAAAAGTTGTTAGATTAAAAGTAGGAAAATTCTTTAAAGTAGAGAATTATGTAAAAACAAACAAACGAACACACACAAAATTCAGCAATCGAGAAGCAACGTTACAATTGACATCTACCACTCTAATCAATTGCCTATTCAAAATCGATAACCCCGTCTTTGTTATAATTGGTTAAGAGCTGTATTGCGTCTTCGGACTTAAACAAATTCGGACTTCGGTAGGAATGCGGACACAATGATAACTCGCAGTAAATAAACTCTGCTGGGCATGCCACTGGCATTTTGTACGTATAGCATGATCCAGTATGAAGTTTACCTCAAGACAACACTCATTTTAATATTGTCTGCCTTATTGTCTAGATGCCCTGTCAGGTCAGGTTAGGGCCTGCTACTGGTATCCTGGTAACCAGTACTACCTGTCCCAGGGCCGAGTTGTCGGCGGCTAAACCATCACCCCCATCAATTTTTTTTAAAGGAAATCTGATGAGGAGGGTAGCTGGTTACCCTGGTAGAATGAAAAAGAAGATCTACCTACAAGGGCGTCAGCTCTGTAGAGCTTGGCGTCCATCCAGCACATGCTGCCTTGTATGGTGGGCATAGTTGCCCAAGGCTAGGCCCACCGCCGAAAACTGAGTGTGGATTGGCGTCAGGAAGGGCATCCGGTCAATTATCTTTTGCTCCAATAAATCCTCACACAGCAGTATTGCTGAGTGTGAGGTGTATCCGGCCACCCCCGTTGACAGGGACAAAACCGGATTTAAAACTTTGGTTCAACTAACTTATTAAATACTGTATGAGATGGCACCTTCAAACAGAAAAATACCAATTTTATTTCACATTTGTTTGTTGTTGTTTTTTGAGAAAGTGTGTGTGGGTGTGTGTGTGTGGGTGTGTGTGTGTGTGTGAGAGAGAGAGGGGGAGAAGAGAGAACAGGAAGAAATTAAGTGTGAGTGTAAGTATACAAAGTTGACAGAATTTCATAAATTTATTACAGTTGTGATGAAATTGTTAACATGGAATTGTGCTTACAAATGATATTTTTATTCTGCCACTGTTCATCAGAGTGGAAAGCTACTCGTGCAAGATGGCCGGCAATGACAAAAGGCTGTTCAAGATGCTGAGCCAAGAGAATGGCCACTCTCCAGATGACCTGCAGGCCCTGTCACCACCCCAGAGTCAGCTGTCTCTCAGTCCCCAGCAACCCTACAGTCGCAGTGCGAGTGAGGAGGAAGAGGGACCGCTGTGCCATACCTGCAGTCGCAAAATGATCTTCTACCTCATATCAACCCTCAATGCATCTTTTCATCCTGACTACGATTTCAGGTATGGCAGCTAAATCTTGATCTTTAGAAAATAAGAAGTTTTTAATATTAGGTAATTTTGATAAAGTAACTTTGTAGACATAACCCTAACAAGGCAGGCCATATTTTACGAGCACTTACCATATACCACAATGTATCTTGGGGAGTTTCTGTAACCTGACCCATCTGACACACTTATGAATTCAGAAACCCTTCACCGAATAAAGCACAGGTTTATTCTGTTAAGGTTTCTGAATTCATAAGTGTGTCAGAAAAAAGTGTGTCAGATGGGTCAGGCCGGGGGTCAGGTTACGGAAACTCCCTTAGCTTGACAATCTCCCATATACCACAAATTACTACAAAATTTGGTAGTGGGATTTGTACATTTGTAACTTGCTATTGATAGTGGGATTGTAAACTGTGCCCCTAACACCCTATGCCTCTGCAAGATACTTGAAAGACCAATATTTTACCTGGAAGACCAAAGTACAGTCTTATTAAAAATTTCTTGGACACTTTGAATGGACACCTTGTGGACACAGAGCAAGCTCTGCTGTATATTGGCACATAACTTGGACCAATTACACACTGCATTGCAAGGTGCAATGATCAGTCAGTAGGGCCCGGAAAAATCCGTGTTTCAGGAGCGCGAATTGCCGGGAGAGATTTTCGACAAATACCGCGATTTTCGGCGCCACGGCTATCAACATTTTGACCTTTTCCGCGCACATTCGCGCCCAAAATGTGCCGATTCCGCGAAAAACCGCACCCTAAAAATCGCGTAATTTGTATGACATAATTACCCCTATTTCTCTTGTTCTAAATTACCTAATTTTCTATCATGCGCATGTCCTTATACCTACCTTTTCACATCCCTTCCAATGCTAGACCTACACGTGTCACTGTCAGTCACCGCCGATGTCTTGAACTGACATGACAATTCAACAATGAATTTTAACCACGCCTGATTCGACCACTAGTCACTGTCTCATCAGTCACTGCCCAAATCTTTTTTTTTATCCTAAGAGTTTTCATAGTCATTACAATTTACATATGAAACCCTAAGCGCCTGTGTCACTATTTACTGGCCGTGGGTGTGGCTTCGACCACGTGTGTGCAATGAGGTTGGTATTTTATGTACGAACCTCAGTGCACGCACGTGGTCGAAGCCACCGTAGCTACCACGTGAGAAAAAGAAAGTTTCCCACGACGTGATACGTACTCGACGACAAAGCCGTCCCTTGTTTGGTGCCACGTGTCTGTGTATACTATTGGGGCCATGTACGCGTCTCACACAGCATTTCAGAAATTATGAATAAGTAAATTACAAGATAACGCAAATAAATAATCACACACAGTTTCAAGTTAAGTTATTAATTGTATTCATGCAACATTTTCATAAACAACAAATAATACATGCGACATCAGTACATAAGTTTCAATTTTCGATGCTTGTAGATACGAACCCTTGTATTAAACCTATGTACATGCAATATACAAAAAAATAAACATCCAGGACACATGACCAATTGGCAGATTTTGACTTTTAATGACGGGAAGATTAAATTTCTGTATGAGTTGCGTCTGACCCTACATTTTTAATATCCACTTTTTACTAATTCAATACAACACTACACTAAGAAAAACTGTTTCGTTTTGAAAAATTACACTTGAAATGTCCTCTGATCAACGGAAAAGCACATTCGTTACTAAAAGTCTAATAGTTTTGGAAGATGAAAAGATTGTACTTGTTGAGAGAAGTTGCACGTAAATAATCACACCCCGCATCGTAAGAGTCAAGAGACCAGTCATTTTAGCCCACCAGAGCATTTCTCATAGCATTTGTACGGAGATGCGCAGTAGACGATTCTTCGTCATTTTCAGTTTTGGTCGCGCATTGACGTGCTGAATATTCATGACAATGTGTTTCAGATTTATGTTCAGAGAAAGGTCACAGGTCGTACTTACATTTGCCGATTGGTTAAACAGTAATTATGGAAATTTATTACCGATGTTTTTCAGTTATTCCCGTTACGCCTTCCATTGGCAAAAAACACACACAAAAAAAACATGCAGTTTATGAATGAAGATTTGTGATGAATTCGAAAATTGAATTACCAGTTCACTTGACACCGCCCACTTTTCTTTGGGCGACCGAACCCCATCGCGCATTATGCATACACTTGAGTACCATAAACAGATTATACACAATTGATTAAGTGTGCATTCAAGGATGAACTAAACTCTTATCACATCACTGGTAGCATTAATTGTCCGCCTTTTCATCTCGTCATGAGACGTATCCACAGTGGTCAACAATCCCAGGTAAAACAATGAAGCAAATTACCTGTTTTAGCTGTTCAACCTCGAACTTGCGGCAGAATTGCCGCGATTACATGATACACAAACTGAATAGTCTTACCAGTCTTGTACTTAATCATTACAAACAGTCAGACAAGAAGTTTAATGACTTTTACTGATAGAAAAATACAGAATTTGCTGTTTTATGCGCGAATGTGGGAATTCCGCGCGGAAAGGCAAAATCCGCGAATAGCATGTCATTTTCCGCGATCGCGGATTTTCCCGGGCCCTATCAGTCAGGATCTCGCTGTCCATGCGAGTGCATGCTCGATTCTGTCCAACAAATTGCTAATCAGACTGTAGTTACTGTCACTCTCTTGTTATGTGTTCATTTTGCCTAATTACTTTATTTCAGTGATGCCAAGAGTCATGAATTCAGCCGAGAGCCAAGCATTGACTGGACTGTGAATGCCGTGGATAGCAACCTGTTTTCAACGGCAGGCGAGAGTTACGCCACGCAGATCAGACAAAACCTCTGGGCAGTCGTCAATGAGGAGATTGCTGTTAATGAGTGTGAAATCTACAGGCAAGTTACAGCACCTTAGTTGGCAATGGTCAATAACAAATATCTCCAAATTTGTTTTTCTTTCTTGATTTACTTGATGTAGACCCTCTATATTGCATGATCATGGATCCCTTGAGGATATAGCCTGGCTCTAGGGCACAGCAGAGAGGGGGTGACTTTAGCTGTCGCCCTGTGTCTAAAGTGTTTTTGTAGCCCGTGTCCAGGGTATTAATAAATCAATTGACACACTAGAGGTACATTTCGTGATCCTAGCATATTTATTTTTGTTCATGAATCAGGCTAGGATTCCTCAAGAAAAGGTTATTTCCAAAAGTTCAGTTGATTCTTATGTTGCGTTTTGATGTTATGAGCGAAATAGCTGTAGCACGCTGCCCCACAGTCCACTATGTTGCCATTTCTCTCAGTTCACAGACAGAAAATATAAAATTACAAATCATTTCTTCTCTGAGAAGATGGAAGTTGCACTCGACCCGCAGTAACCGCCAAACCCTTCAGATTACTTGGTTGTGAAATTTCCTCGTTTAAGAGGATTTCCTTGTTTTTGAAATTTTATTAATGCCAAAATTTTAGCTTTTTCTTTGTTTTTCAGTCTGTTTTGGCATTTTTACTCCTTTTTTCCTCTTTCCTTGTTTTTGGACATGGCCTCTCACTCCCTTGTTTACTAGACGTCCCACCAGCAGTAAGCAGCGTGTGTGTGTGCTTGTTATTGCCGGTGTGACATTTCCCCCTCTAGCAAGAATTTTGTGGAAAACTGTTAAAGGCTGACTCAGAGATTTCAAAATATAATTATTTTGTGTAATAATCAAAAATAGTCAACAAGAACTAAAGAGAGTAACCCAAAATGCACAATACCAAATTTTGAGATGAATCGGATTTTTCAGGAAATCTCTGACTCCACCTTAAATGTCAAACCGGTAGTTAGCAGCAGTGGGTGTTCTCCTGAGGAGTAAATATCTGACCAGCAGTAAGCAGCAATCTAAATTTTTCAGTCTCCCAGGGGGTAAATGTCAGACCGGCAGTTAGCAATCCATTTTCCCGCGATCTTGTGAGGGTAAATATCTGACCGCCAGTAATTGTTACTTCTCTAAAAGGGTTACACATCTGACCTTCAGTTAGCAGCACTCTAAAAACTTTTGATCTCCCAGGGGGTAAATGTCAGACCAATAGTTAGCAGCAGTGGGTCTCTCAAGGAGTAAATGTTTGAACGGCAGTTAGCAGCAACGTCAAACCCTTCGGATCACTAGATGTCCAACCAGCAAAAATCGGCAATGAAAAGATTGCGATTGCCGCTAATTGCCAGTTGGAGGTGTTAGGGTTAATGAGATTAGGCACACATACTATACTAAGGCCAACGGTTCAGATGAAATAACAATAAATTTTCTTTGAGGCTATTTGTAAATGCTGAGAGCAGACTTTGCAATTTGACAGCAAACTTTGTGTCAGCACAATACCTAATTTCATTTTTTCCCCTTGGCTTACAGCTATAACCCTGACTTGGAGTCAGATCCATTTGGTGAAGAAGGCGTGCTCTGGTCCTTCAACTACTTCTTCTACAACAAGAAACTCAAGAGAATCTTGTTTTTCACCTGCACAGCCACAAGGTCAGTGATTTAACCACTAATCATTTAAAAGTTGTCTTATAAGTTCATTCTTTTCTCTTTAAAAATTTCTTTTTCAAAAAGGTACGCTTTGACAGGCATGTGTCTTTCATCAGTATCAAAATTTCACGACAGTTGTTACAAGATATAGGCATGTCACAAAAGCCTATGATATCTGCTCATTTCACCAAAATGCACTACCAGAATGAACTTAAATTATGAAAATAAACTTCTTTCCACAATACTTAAACCAAACCATAAACTAACATCCTAAAATCACAAAAATGCTGCTTTAAATTGATAAGTTAAAGGCACTATCAGTGATTTGCTAAATCAGAAAATCAAAAAAAAAATCATCAAAAATCAGATTTTTGCATGTCTGTAACAAGTACCGGTATCCTTACATACCTACCAAAAGATAGGACCAGAAGCAACCTAATAAGGACAAAATCAGAAATTTTAGTCATTACTGTCCGTACGGACACCTACTTCAACACATAATTGAATGGAGGTTCGTATCTTTGAACACTGCCGTTTTCTTCCTTTTTTGTCAATTCTTCAGGTGGAAAAAGTTACTTATGATAATTCTACAGACTTATCCTTCACTTTTTAGCTATTCCTGCAAATTTCAAATATTTTAACTCTTTTGGGTAAATCACTGATGTCTTTAATTAAAACAGATTGTTCATGAAGTCAATTTACAATTGTGATTTTTATTTCTTGATTTATCATTTATCTGTCACATATAACAGCAAATCAGCGCATGTGGGTGGTGATTCAGGCATTGGACATGACCTGTCCATGACTATGGACAGTGACCAGGAGGAAGACTCAATGGACAAATCAGAGGAATCAGACTACAAGGACTATGGGGCCCATGGGGGAGCCTATGCACAGGAAAGGTAATAGCAGACATTGAAATAACTGGAGGATATGTGTGTTGGTGTGCCTCTTATCTCAAATTTTAATGGTTAATGGTCCCATCATTTGTGATTGTAAGGCATAAAATAAAAACATGAATGAAACATTAAAGACTGGTTGCATTAACCAAACCTCTGATTGATTAAAGAAATCAAAGCTGTATTACAGTTTGATGAAATGTGCTTGAATACTTCAAATGCAAACCTTCAGCGCACAATTTGACCAATTACTGTTGTGCTGTGAGATGAGTTTGTCCTGATTCACACAGTCTACTCACACCCATTTGTTAAATTTTGTGGCTGCTAGATATGAGTTCCTTTTTCTAACTTGCTTGGTTTTGGTACTGCTATGAAAATGACTGTATAGACCTTTTTCAAGATGATTTTAAACAAAATTTAACCATGCACGGCCATTTTCCGTAATCAAAACGTCAACCAATAAAATTCTGTCAATTTGGTCGTGTGTTTGACTATGTGGTAGTCTTTGCATTTGATACGAGTGCTGCCCAAGATTTCCTATCAATTGCTGAAAAAGTCTATGTCCTGCAGTTTGTCCTGCAGTTTGTGCTTTATACTGCACCATCTATAAAAGCCAGTGTATTTCATTTAAAGCAATACCTGCACATTTTTTGAAGAGTGACCCCAATTTTCAAAATGTGAAATTTTACACAATAGTGTTCGTAAATTCTAGTAAACTATACCTGCGAATGGTAATGCTCAAAAGTGCGTATTTGTCATAAAAGATGTGATTTTGTAATTAGAATCGGCATATCTGATTGTATTTAACGACGGAGCTGGAAACGCCAATTTTTTGTCCATGACAGTCCATCCATTGAGAAATAGTACCACATCACTAAAAAGACCTCTAACTTGACTTGCCTGAACCAACTGAACAGCTAATGGATGAGCATAGACACTATCTTGGTGCAGTTCCCCAGGTATTTCATATTGAAAGTATGTTTCCAGCAGCCGAGATATCCGATATTAATTATTCTAATTACGAAGTTCCTTCTTTTGCGATACTTAGACAAATTGGAGCTTTACCATTCACAGGTGTAGTTTACTAGCCAATTACCAATGCAACTGTGCAAACAAAAAATCAAAATTTTTGGAAAATTGGGGATGCCCTTCAAAGAATGGGCTGGTATTGCTTTAAAGCGTTTGTCAATAGTTGCCCAAATTAATGCCAATTGTTATCCTTTTGCTCTCTCTCTCTATCCTTCAACAGGCTTACTCCAGTGCTGTATTAGATGGCAGTCCTGTGCTGCCCTCATCTTGCAAGAGACTCGTCACTAGTTGTGGACAGCATGCTAAACTGGGGGATAAAACAAAGGACTGAAATCTTCATATCAGAATGAAAACTTGCATCTGGTTGGAAATTTGTCAATGTAAATTATACTGTACATATTTAATTTTTTAGTCTTGGTCAGTTTTTGGAAAACGTACCTCTTTGTGATTGTGTCCTAGGTTGCTGAGTGCTAGGAGGAAGCATCTTGATTTTGTTGCCTCGCAGCTGAAAGCACACATGATATTTGAGTTAGTATGTTCTTTTTTCATCTTATGCAGGAAAGGCACTGATAAGCAATCTAGTCCTTGGTAATTGTTGGAAATATGCAAGATATTTTGAGTGAAAGTTGCTAGTACTAATTTTGACAAATTCAGGAGTTTGGCAATTTGGGAGGTGAGAGAAAGTGGAGGCCTTTTCTGTCTTAAATTTAGCAAACAAAAGGGAAAGTTTGTACTATGTCAAGGTTTTTAAAGAAAACTTTTTGACCCAATACTGTAATGATAGTGGAAAATCGTAACCAATATTTCATGTGTGCTGCGTAGTCTGCCATTCAGCAACTGGAAAACAAATGGTTGACACTCCATTTTCACTATGATACTTCCCGAATGATGCGTGCATTTTTTTAGAAACACTTTTGCACCTTTTTTCATCAGTTTTATCATCAGTAGGAGGTAGCTTACATACATCAAGACCGCACTTGTAGCTATATGTATATATGTTGGATACCGGTAGTATATATTGTAAAAATGGAACTCTGTAAAGTTGTGTACATAGTGTAAATTATGCAAGGGAAGGGATGGTGATCTCGTGCAGTGGAATTGGATCGAATCGGTCGGGTAAGTTGTGACTATAGCAGAGCAGCTTACGTTCAAGGTGTACTTGATGAGGAAGTTTATTTTTGCTGTTTCTCGCAGTGTGCTTCGTAGATAAATTATCAGCAAAATACAAAAAATAGGATTTGAACATGGAAGTCTGTCTCGTAGCTGTGTATTCAGTGGTATGGCACTGGTGTTATTTCGTCAATGAGACTGAAAATAGGCATTTTATGATACAGTAGGGTATTGTTATGTAATTATAAACTTCTGCTATGTATCACATGGACAGGATGTGAAGCAAGAGGGAGAAAGTTCTAAGGGCTACCATCTTATTTAAAAATTGTTGAAACAAAAGTAGCACTTGTCCGGGAATCAGAGCGTGATTTAGTCTAAGTGGCCCAGCTCCTTATTTCAAGCCCTGTTTATCTTGTGAAATGTTCAGTGACATAGTACAAGTAATATAGGGTCTCATGATGTATTGATGATCAAGGTTTTGATAAACTCTTAATTGTTTTAAGTCTTTATCAAACTACAAGGAAGATAGAAATACCTACCTACCTACCGGACAGCATCATACATTTCTGCACTTATTGTCTGACATAAGAGCTGTACCCATAGCCTGCAGTCTCGTGCAGTGGCGTCTGCCTCTTCTAAGAACCAGGGATAGATCTCTCTTGATATCCTTCCAGCTTGTCTTTGGCCTGCCATGTTTTCTTCATCCATGGAAGGGTCTAGCAGCTTGAGTGGAAGGCAAGTATAGTCAAGGGTAGTTAACTTTGGCTGTTTTGTTTGTGCTCTGATGTCCTTATTATGATATATAGAGATAGAAATGGCCCATATCTCAGAATGCAAACATGGAGATCATGGTCTGGAGATAAAGGTATTTGGCTGTGGTTAACAATGTCCCCAGTTTAAACCCGAGTGAGGACAGTTACCAGTATTATTAAAATACAAAGGTAATAATCTATTTGGAATGTCAGTTTGATTCAAATATTAGAAATATTCTCCACAGCTCATGTTGAGAACAAATGGGGATGTGGGCCATGACAATACTTTGCCGTCGGGTCCAAACAGCAAAATTGCTTGGCTGTACAGTATCTCCAAGAGGCCACTATCAAATATGTGTCAATGATGTTTATGCCGCACATCTGTATGTCATAAATTACTTAGGACACCTAGAAAAGTGTTGACTTTAGAGGACAAAATTGTAGTTCCAGTATCTATGCAGAATTATTACATTATTGAAGAACAGTTGTTTTATATAGGAGAAATATTGCATTTTGCAATTTGATGGTTGTTTTATCATTGTGGAAAGTTACACTTCTTTGATAATAGTAAAACATGAGTAAACATAGACATCATTAGAGATGCACCATTATACTTTGCATAGTGAGTTTGCAACTTACTTCTACCCATTGTATCAAGAGGAGGTTTAGTGTTCTTCTCACAATGCAATTCTTCCAATACAATTTTTGCACTGGTTTTTCCACATGAATTTATAGTGACAAAAAGTACCTAAATGAACAGAACTAATCCCATCTTGCAATTTAAGGGTTATAGAGGATAATTGAAGAGAAAAGGCATTCTGCGTACTGCGTGTCATTTTGCGCTGCCACTTACGCACTCGCAGTCAGAGCGTAGGAGACCTTTCTCAGGTGCGCGTGATGCATGCACGCACAGTTCACCGCGAGAATGTTTGCGTTTTTTAGTTGTAGTTTTTGCCTCGTTTCATGTGTCGTCGTAAAAATAGGCCTACCAATTTGTTAATTACATCCAGAGGCGTCCCGAATCGTTTTCATAAATGTGGGGGTGCGGGTGAGTGTCGGTAGGAGTAAGGGTCACCGACTGCCGACAAACCGCCCATGTACCGACATTAAAACGAATAACGACACAAACATGTTAGATGGGTGTGTCGGGCGCGTGGGAGTGGTATCTTTGTACATGTTAAGCAGGTGCCCAATTTTGTCAACGGATGTTGGTCCTATAGGACAATGCGAGTGTCAAAAAAACCACCACAGCGCGGTTGAACATGATCATGACAGCAGCAGTTTTAAATTTGGTGGCTTTTATGAGAGATTCCCGAAAAAAAGTGTTCAGAACCAGCTAGAAAGAGTACTCACTCACTCACTCACTCTACTCACTCACTCCCTCACGCATTCGCACTCACTCAATCACTCACGCACGCACGCACGCACTCACTCACGCACGTCCGCACTCACTCCTCACTCACTCACTCACTTCACTCATCACTCACTCACGCACTCACTCACTCAACTATGCCCCGCCAACCCACCATCACTCCAATCGAGTTATTGCCTTCCGCTGTCCAACAAGAGCCACAATTCTCTTGCGAACGGTACTTAGCAGGGTTTGCGCTATTTTTCTTGTGCCGCATACGCCAAGTAAGCTGCAGCTTTTGTTCATGCAACAGGAGCACTTAAGAGCAAATTGCCATTTTTAGGCTTATTTCGTCGTTTTCCGAAAACTAAGCGGGAACACCCCGTTTTTATTAGTGCGCCGAAAACATATTATAAAGGTTCCTAACATAAGTAGAAAAATCAAAATCGTTCGATTTGGTTATATTTGATCTGGATAAACGGCAACATTTCCGGTTTCCCTAGGAGATCTGTACAAACTGTTGAAAATAATATCACTTTTGAAACAGACTATAGCTCATAAAACAAGCCGGTGACCCCCAATTTTTTATTCAGATGTCACCTACATCAATTAAAATACCATAGATCCAAAAATTAGAAATGTTCGATTATTTGCAATTATTCTCTATAACCCTATAGTACTATTGTCACTATAAATTCATATGACAACAGTGCAAAAATTGTAATTAAAGAAATGTATTTGGGAAAACACTATACTTCCTCTAGTGTAACCCATATTGCGGTTGCAGTGATCTTTTTTATAGGGATTGTTTATCCATCAAACAATTCGATTTGATTATGTATAACAATTTATGTCAAAAATGAGATAATACAGCTTTTAACAGAGTTTTCTCCATATGACGACCACTTTGAAGGTGTGAACAATCTCACAGGTTGTTTTACTGGAGTGCTGGGACGGGGGAAAAAGGAATTTCCTGAAAGATTGAAACCCACCGAAAATGACAAAATTTCCAGGATTCCAGATAATGATACGGCTTAAAAAAACTAATTTTTGTGTTGGAAGAAAATTGATATTAAAAAAAATATTAAGTCAAATGGCAGGTTTTGTTTTTTTAAGGTGCAACAAGAGATTTTGAGGCATCCACTTATGTGGTGTCAATATGAAGATGATTTTGTATGGATAGACAATAGTAGATAATCTTTCAGTATATTTGGCTCAGAATTGTTTTGAAAGTGAAAAACAAAGAGGTGATTTTGATTTGCGTGTATTCTTTCAATATTAAAAACATAGGACTGAATTTGTTATTTGCTCCAAACAAATACTTAGAAACTTTTACCATTTTTGCACCAAAGAAGTAATTCTCATTTTTAATCCTTTCAGTGATGGTGATATTTTTAATGTAAAAGTTTTACAACAGTGGAGAATCAAAGATTTTTAAGGGGACTTGATATGTGAAATCTCTTTCATTGCACCTTAATTGTTATTATTTGATTTTTAATGTTCATATTTTTTTTAAAACTGTTTTTTTTTTTTTTTTTTTTTTTTTTTTTTTAAGTTTTTTGAAAAAAATGTTAGATTAAGAGCTTTTTTGGTCAAATTGCAGAAAAGGTTCCCCTTGCACGGTCATGTTATGACCTAACAACAAATCAATGTTTTTTAGCAAAAATTTGCAGGAACAACTGTACAAGTTCTTTTAAGTGTATTATGGAAAACATAAGTAGATGAACTGTTTCGGAAGAGAAACATATTTGAACGCACCTGAAGTGGTGCCAGAAGAGCATTTCAAAAGAATATTGGCGTATTTTTTTCAAAACGAAACAAACCAAGTGCAAAGAATAACATAGAAATCAGCCTTTGTAGATGTAAATTTGGTGTAGTGTTCTGAAGTGGACAAATCTTGAAGTGTTAATCTCTTTTGCAGTGTTGATTTCCAAACAATATGTTGCCAAATGAGTCATTGTACCTAGCCGTTCTAGCTATTATATACCTTTTGTAATCCATGACCCCCATGGAAGACTTTACCAAAATCTTACCCAGAGGGAGTGTATTTAAAAGTAGTTACCGACATCGGGCTATTCCATTTGTAATCCATACCCCCATGGAAGACTTACTAAATCTTCCAGAGACTAGAGAGTGTGTATTTCAAATGTAGTTACATAATGGGCTATTCCAGTTGTAATCCATACCCCGTGGAAGACCTTACCCAAGTCTTCCATGTAGGAGTGATTGAGTGTGTATTTCAAATGTAGTTACCTAATGGGCTGTTCCATTTGCTAATCCATGCCCCCAGTGGAGCCTGTACCTAAATCTTCCCTGTAGGGAGTGTGTATTTCAAAGGTAGTTACCTAATGGGCGATTACATTTGTAATCCATACCTCCTGTGGAAGACCTACCCAAGTTTCCATGTAGGAGTGGGATTCAAATGTAGTTACCTAATGGGCTCTGGCATTTGAAATCCATACTTCCATCTGGGACGATTAGGTCAAATCTTTATATCTGGGCACAGGGGTGAATATTGTTAAGAACAAAGTACTGGAACAGGTGCTCTTACCATAATAATGCACTCCATGTACATAAACATAGTCAAAAATTTACAGAACTTAGACATTGAATAGAATGCAATGAAATCAAGGAATTTCTTTTGATTCCTCACCTCAGAGTCAATAGTACAATAAGAAGGGGGGATCTAAACCTTTAATTGTAGGCATCCAGTTCAATTTGATTTTTGAGGCGGGAGTAAGGTCCCTATGTGGTGGATAGTAACATATGTGGCCATTGTGCAGTAGCTCAGATTGGGAAGTTCAGTTTGGTGCCGAAATGGAAAGGTTTCCATTTCAGCCAATGGCTTGTATGAGCTGTTTTAGGGATGGATTTGTTCAAGATGTACAAAGAAGCACATTTTATGCCTTTCCTCATTTGTTACTTTTGTATTGTTATTTTATATGTTGCGTGTAGCCACCTGTTTTAGGGTGGTATTCAAGTCTTAGGCCATAGATGGAAACCTGTGTTTTTATGTGGACAGCATGTCTTTTAAAAATTTGTACAGATAGCATTTATTCTGAATAGATAGTTATGTTATATTAGCTTTATTTACCAGTTGTGTAAGGATTCATGATGCCTTCACGCTTCGGAAACATTGACTAAGTGCATTTTTCTCCAACGAGAAGCTCTGTTATAGCTGATGTGAAAGCAATGAATAGCCTTGAACAAATGCATTGGATTGTGTGCAGTGATGAATAGGCTGTAATGTCTTCTTTACAATGATAAGGGAACAAGGGTTTGTAATATCCTTAGCGAGACCTGGGACATGCAATTCATAGAAATATTCTAGCGAGGACTTCCTGGTTATGAGAATGTATTGTAAATATCATCACACATCACACATGTGCGCATGCATATCGATGGGTGACCTGCTGAAAGTCCTAACCCAACGGCAAACAAGGGCTTACAGCTATTTTTTGACGGCAGTAATGTTCTCGAATTGATAGAGAAATTGGAGGAATATCAACAGAACAAAATATATTCAAAGGCCCTGTGGGTGAATCAACGGCAAAAGGTGGAATTTTTTATTGTAAGGTTCTTCCTGACGAAAATACCGCCATCTTGGAATTTGAGAACATGACGAGCGGCATACTTGATTGCGTGATGTCATCAGGGCATATTTGACAATGCACTTGTGGGAAATGGCGAGTCCTCAATACGGAATAAATCATGGAGTGAAACATTGTCAAGGTAGCCAAGTTTATATGGAATATCGAAGTCCCCTTGGTGTTAAAAAATATCGATACCTATGCTTGACGAAAGAGGTTGGAAATAGCAAGCAGTTGGATAGAAGTGGGGTTTATGTTGGGCAGATTTGTAATTGTCTTTTGACATTGAATTGTTATTAGAGAGTTAATGTTAGTATAATGGGTAATTACGGTCAGTGTTTCAATCATTTATGCAAGAATACACATTATACCTACTGGCCTTGAACTTTTTGGGTGAATATACCCCAAAAGATAGAAGAGCTGCTGCCTGTAAAACCAATGAATAAATAGCTTGAAGGAAATGCAGCTACATGCAGCAGTGGTGAATAGGCCAGTATTGTTAACTCAATAATGCACAGGGAACAAGGATGCAAAGAGTATCCTTGAATAATTTTGAAGGGTGTTAAGATGATGCAACCACTGAGATAAAATATTAGCCTTGACAGATTTGCAGTTAAAGGGCCTAGCTTTGATACCAGGACTTAAGTGAAAGATGGCAACTTGTGTTCATCAACTTTGTGAATTGTAATTAAACAATTTACAGTTCAACCAATCCTCACATAGCAATATTGCTGTGAATGTGAGGTGAATCCGGCCACCCCCGTTAGCGGGGACAAAACCGGATTTAAAACTTTGGTTTTGCTACTACTACTGCCACCAAGAACAGTGGCTATGTATGTGAATACCAGGCATGGTGCAAAACTTTAACTGAATTTTTCATGAAATGTTTGCAGGTAGAAGATAATAAGTTGTTCTACACAGGATAACTGGAATGTACTCTGTAGTATGTGGACTGTGGTTTTCATTGAAAAGATATTAACACCACTTAAAATCGGTTGCACAATCTTGCCTTGCATACACATGCAATTTACACAAGCAAAGGCTATGTAAGACCATGGAAATATTTGTTAAAAATCCATTCATCTGCCATTTTATTTGTCTTTTAATTGTTTATATATCTGCTGGTCATGAGTGAAACTAAGTGCATGTGTGCAATATCAAAGTGTAATGTTTAAGCTGGATATCATAGCAGCTACTCCAAACATTTTTATTTACCAGAATCCCAGGCGATAATTAGTGAATATGAAAACATGTTACATGAAAACATTTTACGTTTTGGATTCATGCGCCTTGATATTCATTGATTTGGCGCAATATAAGTCTTTGTATGTATGTATGTATGTATGTATGTATTCATGATTAACCACAACAGCAAAACTCTCACTAATGCAAGGAGTGACAGAACTGTGTGTGTGATAATGCAAGATTTGATAGTGTCCTGCATTTTAAATTTCTGATTGGAATTTGTGAGAGTCATCCAACCACCAATTTAATGTTGCCTGAAGTAATGGGGTATGGGGAAGCCAGGAGCATCAAGTTGTAGACATGGTTGGGTAACCGTCATCTCTACAGTGGTTCTAAAAATGACCCTATATTAGACAACACATCCAAGAAGTACACTTTATAAGACACTTTTTTCAATCCAGACAAAATAGTTGTCTAAGACCTGTTAAACAATGGGGCTTGACATTTCTCCCTGCTTTGGTAACAAGCATTTAAGACAGTCAAAACTTTTCCTTATTTTCATTCAACCAATAATTTGAACCATTTTTAATCCAAATTGGAGCAGCTTTAAAATTTGACCTGTGTACATCTAAAATTTACCCATTTTATTGATTTTTGCCGTTATAAATCTGTGACTCCCAAGACTTAAGGGTGTAGATAGTACAAACTATACCTTTTTGAAATTCTTTTGACCCTGGTGTAATCTTCATCTAGTCCCCCTCCTTAAGGCAACATTTGCAGCACATAAGAATCAAATTGCACGGGCCTGCCCCTCTCAGGTTGAGTACAGATTTAATCACTCAAAACTTATCTACTCAAGATGTGTTGCAAATTCTTAGCTCCCAGGCTAATACAATACATGCACCTGGTTCACCTGACATTTCAGATAATTTTGCAGGTGATTTTGTATTCTCTGCATACTTCGGATGTTCTAGATCTAGTGAAGTTGGCATACTGAAATCCTGTGCAAGTGCCTCTATTCTCACATTTTTTGTAATGGGTTACCAACCAACATACCGAGTTTGCTCCCCAGGTTTTTGAATACGGGTTTTGTTGCCCATGCAGTGCACCAGTTTATCTAACATATTTTGCTTATGATACCAAGGTGTTGTAAACATTAGTTTTTTGATTTGCCAAATCACTTGGTGTGATGGGAATGTTACTCTCGCCCTGTTATAGTAATTATGTTTGTGCGTTTAGTATCACAACAACATGAAATGTGATCTACCACTGGAGTTAATTTGAATATTATAGTTGGGGTGAAAATAAAGTGCACCAAATGGAAATAGTTCTTGTTGATCACATCTTGAATTAATTCTTGAAAGTCAATGACAATATATCACTGAGACTAGTAACCTACATAATTGGAAGTAAACTGTGACCATTGCGAAGAGCTTGAGTACTGCAAACAGTCTGCTTTCGGCATACAATGAAACTTGGGCCGCCTTGATCACTTTAGTTCCTTTTGGGTTCAGACTTCTTGCCAAATCAGGCCATTTTGACCCATTTACAAATACTCTCTTTCTTAAGACAGCTCTCATTAAAAGTTTACTAAAGACAGTCACTGTCTTTTCAGTTGTAAAAATGGGTCAAAAACGAGTTGTTTCTGTAGGATGAAGGACCATCCCGTGGGACAAAAGGACATAATTACAATAATTGATGAATACTTGCTTATCTTAGAGTATCAATTGTCTCAGGGGAAGAGTGGATTTGACAGGTAAAACTCATAACAAATTGATATAAGTCAAAAACCTGTTAAAAGTATTTTCATGAACCATTGATCCAATTTTGTTTTCCCAACCCTGATATATAAAATTTGATAAAAAGAACTCATTTGCCAGTCCCTGACAACTTGGATTAGTTTTTACTGTATCACATTTTATTGACAATATGCAAATGCGCTTATTTATAAACTCCTCAGACAAGCTCGTTGAAATAGGAGTCATGCCCCATGTCATGATCAGTATTGGGAAATCTGTAATCAACTACTTAACTTTGACAAAAAACACTATTTGATCAAATTTACCTACATGACCTTTACCCTCAACCCCCTCAGGTCTAAACCCTGGATGGCTCTTGTCATTATATAGTGTGAGTCAATAAAACCCTCACATTCAAAATAAAAAATAATTAAAATATTCAAGAATTTTTTTGGCTCAAATGTGTGCTTGTTATAAAGAGGGATTAAACAGGCTTTTAGAAAACGGTTATTTGGTGTCATGTCGGGACTTTAGAGGACGCGTTATGCTGTTTTGCTGAGAGACTTACAAATCCTGTTTGGCCGATTTTGAGCAAACAAGATGCATCGTTTACTAGAGTAACATGGTTTCAGCAGTGATTTGAGTAAAAACATTTAACAACAAATTTATTGTTAAACAATAGACGGTGTGAGAATAATCGAAGGATTATAAAAATAATACCCGAGAGTACAAAAGAAACTTGTGAGTGAAAACAGTTCAATTTCCCAAATTAGAAATTCAAGGTAGCTGGTGTAAGACCACGGTTTACTGGTCAGCAAGGAACCTACAACGAAACTTGGGGCCCAATAGTGAAACAATAGAAGGTTTTGTATTATGCTTGAAAAAATAGTGACTATATTAATTTGTTGAAGATATTTTACTTTAATTATGTTACACCATAGACCGTTTTATTCAAAACTGATACTTTTTTGTCGAGAAGAAATTGATACCCTCTGAAAATGAAATATTTTTTTTTTTGTTTGTGAATTATCTTTGACTAAATGTGTCCTCTGGTATTACGTCGGTGTCAGTCTCTCCGGCCATTGTATTGGTAAAACGGCCCAAACAGGAATTTTTTGGGTCTCTCCGCAAAATTGACATAGTTTCTAAACCAAAATTCAGAAAGACCCCAAATAAAATCTCTGATAGCATGTTTACCTGTAACAACCAATGCAAAACATTCAGCAAAAACAACGTTTAACCGTTGAAGAAAAATATCTTTCCTGAATGTAGGGTTTTTATTGACTCACACTGGTATAAACATGATTATACGGGGCGGACCAGGTAAAATCATAGGTAGGGGAAGACAAAACATAATGGGGGGTGAAAACAGTTACAAAATTAACACATAGAGGTTAAAAAACCGCCCCTCCATGGCACCGACCCATGTTATTCTATGTAAACCTCTGAGTATCAATCAAAATTAGACCTACAATCTTATACTAAGTTGTTCTACTAGTCTCTAATTGGCTAAATAACCTAATATAACCCATTGTATTACAACAAAATGGCCGGTAGACCTTAGGGTGTTAAGGAGCAACAGGCAGCGGCGTCAACGAACACAAATCCAAATTTCACATTGTCATCGATTGGTTTAACATGCAAACTCCAAATCGTGACGAAAAATTTGATAGTTTTATAAAGTCCCCACAGAAAGTTTGGATATTTTTAACATATATTTCTGAATTATTTGAGAATAATGTGCATAATATTAGTAGCCCACAACAAAGCTTGTCGTTTACGCTTAAAGCATGACACCTCAGTTGCGATCATACATGGTTGAAGCGAAGTTACTGCCCTTAGAGGTAGCAGGGTCAAAAAGAACAGTTGCCAAATTGAGGACTGAAAAGCGTATAGGTGATTTTCAATACACTCCTGCAGGACAAGAAAAGCCAGGCATGGGGTATAAAACACGCTGAGTAATTAAGGTTGCTTGTTCGATTTTAGGGGCTATTGTGTTCTTACTTCGATATGAGAGCATGGCACTTGCAAATTACAACCCATCAAGTACCGTGCGGAAACAACCTTGTTGGTTGATGGTGGACGCAATAATGCATGTTGCAAGCCCTATTCAATACTGTGCTAAATATTGAGGGTTAACCACTAAAACGGCGGTTTTTTGTTTATATCTTGGGAATGATAATGGATTTGAGGGTTCAAATTCAGGACGGACAATGAGAAAAATACGGCATTTCATCCGATATTCAAAAATCGTAACTACTTCCGGGTAAATTCAGGGTGGTCCCAAAGACAATCGGAACGCACCTTTAATTACCATCAATAGCGAGTTGATTCATCCGTATGCCTCTAAGGACAAGCCTGGCATCTCATTTCATGCTGCTCACAAGTCTTCTCACTCTGTCCTGGGGTATGGCGTTCCATTTCTGTATCAGTATTTGACGCAGCTGTGCCAAAGTTGCTGCACTGGTCACATGCTCAATGTGCTAACTGATTCCATAAATTTTCGATGGGATTCAGATCAGGGGTAACCGCTGGCCACTGCATTCACTCTACTCCAGATTTTGAAGAAAGTCCTCATTATACTGTCTCTGTGTGGATGAGCATTATCATATTGCAATACAGCATTCGGTCCGAGGTTCGTAGCTTATGGTTAGTGCAACTGGCCAGGATCTATCACGATACCGAGCAGCATTTATGTTCCTTCAACCAAAACCAGTCTCATCTTTCCAGTCATGGAAAATCCGGGACCCAAACCATGATACTTCCTCCGTGGTATGCTGACACTCTTCAATGCAGAAAGATGAAAAAATATTCGCATCGTCGACTATTAGACTCTGACTCTGCCGTCAACCTTTTTCAAACAGAATCTTGCTTCCTTGCGAACCTGATGTTCTCCACATGTCAGTTCCACTGGCAATGGTGTAACACCAGCGCAAACGAGCCTGCCTGTGAAGGATTCCTTTGAGGCTTAAGGGCAGGTCTTTGCCTTCAAGTGAGCTGCGTGAAGTCTGTCTCAATTTTGCTTGTTGAGAAAGATCTCTGCCATATCGTTGTCGATATCGTCTCTGCCAATCAGGTGATGTGATTATTCTGTTCTGCCGAGCACCACAGGGTTATGACCCTTATCCTTCTTGTGGAGTGGTTTCGTGGGTACGCCCGCTTCTTGGTCTGTCTTCACTTCCCCTGTGTCCTGAAATTTGGCATCAATTTCGAATCATATCCTG
>JAMKCH010023544.1:0-41846 GCA_023653785.1 Ophioderma brevispina
AACAGTTGCTATATTGGAATCAGGAAATGGATCGAGTTGGAAGCATGCGTTGAGATGACCAGTCGCGTCTATGCTACCAGGGGGGGTTGGACATGCCAACCTAACCGCAACAGAAATTCAAAACGGCATCAACTTCCGGTACTAGTTTGTTTCAAAGACTTCACCGGAGGAGGGCGCTCTTCGCATATTGAACGGTCTTTTTACACACAGACTGACTGAATACTAGGCCTGGTCACGAATATTTAAATCTAAATGACCGTTATGGAATTACACTATTTTCACGGGTTAATCCACAACCCCGACGGATTTTGAAATGACTATTTTTGTTCTTAATTTTCATTTATTACTAAGATCTTTTGAACAAGGTTTAAAAGATATTTTTTATTGTCACTGGGCCCGAGGCTGCCGTAGAATCCACGTAGGACGTCCATAAATTGACCGTTTGTCAATCCCCAATGCCCAAATCGAGGCGATCGTGTCCACCCCCCTGTATGCTCCAGAACCACTGTATAGTTTCACATCTTTATCGATTACGCTGTGACAACGGAGATACAGAATGCTTGTTGTTTTGCCGTATTGTAGTTATAACGGTAACGAGATGAATAGTTTTGGTGTCAACTTGGTCAGGTACAGGTCACGTGTCAGGCATAAGGTATCAGTTTGCTCTTCTGGGGGCGACCGATATATATAAATCCGACTCTGTTAAATCAAGGTCTGTACATGACCCTCTGCCCAGTGCTATTATTTTTTCCAAAGACACCGTTTTTATGTCTCAACATTACAAATCTACCGTTTCCCTACTGATTCAAACCCCGACGTACGATAATCGGTTGTTTTTTTTCAATGTAGGATACGTACGTCATTTTTACCTGAATGTGTCCCCCGAAGCAAAATAATAAACCAACAATGCCGTGACGTCAATCAAATCTTTATTTTTTCTTAAAAATTGGCGGTTATTCCCATAATAGAATTCCTTTTTAGATTCAACCTCTGTATATTGTTCTTTAATAATTAATAATTCAATTGTCCCCGCATGAATGTGCAAAGAATGGGTCCTTAAGTCTACAAACTGAAAACGAAGTCAGCCGGCTAAATCCCTTACCGTGGACTGTATGAGCAGACGGATCCCGTTTTAGTTGGCCTTACAGCCACTTGCGCGCGGCTGCGGGGTATGCGTCTAGGTTCTATGAGACGAGCAATGCTGTTTGAACGGAGTAGGCGTGGTGGAAATAATATGATTCAAGTAATTGGTTAATATCTGTTGGGGCACTGCCATTATATCATTATACACAAATGAACATTAATGTGTACACAAATCATGTAACCTGACGCGGTAGCCAGTGGAACTCTTGTATATGGGGGTAATGTGCACCGATTACTTTTTAGGAAAGTGTAATAACACGCGCAGCAGAATTTTGAATGCGCTGAAGACGGTCAATTTGAGTATTTTGCAAACCAAATAAAAGTGAGTTACCCATGTCTACACGGGAAGTAACAACAGAGTGAACAATTTGCTCAGTAGCATGTGGAGTAAGATATTTTCTAATTTTGCCAATATTATGAATATTGAACGCAGCAGCACGAACGATGTTGGATATGTGAGAACTAAGAGACATTGAGGAATCGAAAATAGTACCAAGAGTTCGAGCTTGTAAAACCGGGCATATTTTAGAATCGCCAATTGTTATGTGTGGAATAGACCCCTTAGAAAGTTGCTGATGTGAGCCAATCAACATAAATTCCGTCTTATCGTCATTCAGTTTAAGAAAATTATCCTGCATGCACTTATTTTAATCCTATGAACTCCACCAATAATTTGCACCGTTTTTTATTTAAATCGGAGCAACTTTAAAATTTGACCCCTGTACAACTGAAATTGACCCTTTTCATTGATTTTTGATGTTTTTAGCCTATAACTTTTAAACTTTACGTTGTAGATAGTACAAACTATACATTTCCTGAATCCTTGTGGTTAGACAAATAACATGGTATACTTTTCAACATGATTGGATCAATTTAAAAATTTGACCCTTGTACAAACTTTGTCTTGGTTCCCTCTCCTTAAGGCACCATTTGCTGCACTTAAGAATCACGTTCCAGGGGTCCCTGTCAGTCTGTCAACATATTTAATCACTCAAACCTTTTGTACTTGAAATGTGTTACAAAAGTCTGTAGCTAGGAATTTCGTATACCTGGCCACTTGATACAACAATAATACTACTTCAATAAAGAGTTCTGCATGAATAAGTCTGTTTCCGATAACTCACATTATCATGTTTTGAGGGGTCCAAGTGTGGGAAAATATCGGATCCAAACATGATAATGATAAAATTGGATGATTTACGCCCAATATTAATTGGTCTCGCTATGAGTTTTAAAATATGTTTGCAACTCATAACTCGACCAATTAATTTGGGCTTAATCGATCCAATTTTTTATCAGTATAGAACTCATCCTTTCGCCCCTGCTTTACCGATTCTGGAGCCGCCCTGCCACATCCAGCAGAGAGGCGCACTCCTTGAAAATGATCTTCCAAGTATAATGGCCTTCTGCAAATAGTTCATCAACCGCCCCAAAAAGTTTCAACAGCTTTCACCGTGCTCATTACCCAAATCAACTTCCCAGCACACAGAGTGGGAGCGGCCCAACGTGAATTTGATATGCTTTCGAAAAAGTTTTATGTAGCTAAGAAGCTATTTTCTACCCATGGTACTTTTAAAAATATTTATTTCCTTACAAATATTTAAATATGTCTTTGAAAGAATTACGTTAATTATTCTCGTAATTTGTTCCTGCAGTTATTTCATGGTAACAAAGACAAGGAAACTCCTGTAACACGCATGCTCCCTAGACCAGTGATTGCGCGTGCCATACGTGTGATACCTAAAGAGTGGCATGATTGGATTCACCTGAGACTGGAGTTCCTGGGATGTCCCATCTAAATCTTTAACGGAGTTGTTGAGAAGAGGTTTTTCCGACCGTGCAGAAATCAAACCATCGGAAATACATGTAGTTTGTTGACGAATTTTAGTGTGGTTTGGTGTGTATTCCCGTAGGATTTTCATGCTAAACCTGGTTTATTGCTGTTTTAGTTCAGTTGCTTAGAGCCAAATTTGGGCAAGATCGTGACACGCTTGATTAAAGCGCCAACTTTTGCACACTTACTCTTTAGGTCCCACAGAAACATTCTAGAAGGGGGTGCCAAATCTGAGAGGCCTAGGTCATGGTTATGCAGAGGTCAAAGGTCATATGGTGTAATACTGGTAAATCCGTATGTATTTGCTATATGCGGTATTATATTTACTCTATTGTGTCTATATGTCCCCATAACAACATTCAAGTTTGGGTCTCAAGTGGGAGGGGGTTGGGTGGGGGTTAGTCAATGTAACCCAGATGTCAAAGGTCACATTGTGTAATATTGTGTAATATTGTGTAAAGCCACAGCATTTTACTAGAAGCAGTATTAATATATTGTTACATCATGTTTTATTGCAGCATTTATTTAGAGAGTATTATTGTATTATGTCCCATAGAAACATTTTAAAGGCGAATGCCCAGTCTGTACCTAATTCCAGGGCACGAAGAGGTCAAAGGTCAAACACTGTGAGACTGTTTAAATTTGTGTCCTTACAATACAGTGTTACCCTGTGTTTCATTGCTATTAGATCGGGCACGATGTCTATGTTTCTATGGGATGTATATGGTAAACGTGTTAGTCCAGCAGCGGAACTGGATTTTTTAGTCTTAAAACTTACTTATAGCGGTGTTTGTGGTATAGTCAACCGTTTTTGAGATCAAGGAATCCATAAAACCCAATTACACGACCATTGAGGGCTTACATCATGGTCAATCCAAGATGGCTGCCAAGAAGGTCAATATGGCAGCCAAATCATATTGGAGCAATATAGTGCTCAATACTTATAGTAGTATTTGTGGTGTAGTCAACCATTTTAAAGATGGTGAAGGGATCCATTAAATCAATCTGAATCCATTGAGAGCCTTCATCATGGTCAATCCAAGATGGATGCCAATAAGGCCACCAATATGGCCCCCTAATCATGTTTTGAGCTATATATTTCTTCATCTTTAACTCGATGTTATTTTATGGCGTCCAGTTATTTACTTGTGGGGTCAAGTCATTCAAATAAATTAACGTAATTGAGTGATTGTACCGTGGCCAATCCAAAATAGCCACCGTGATGTTAATCCTACAGTACTCTTATTCTGGTCTCATTCTTATCTCCAGTTACATTGAGTCACTTTAAAATGCTGCTGCATAATTACAACAACTGGTTGTTACAAATCTGGTATTGTGTCCGGTCAAGAGGAAGCCGTGGCAGGTTATGATACTCTTGGTATCTACAAAAGATATTTACAAAGGAAATGTTATTACCTCAAACATTCCCTCGTCCGCTGGGCTGTCAGAGTCCAAGCTTAGATGTTAAAGGGTGACCTGGAATCCTTTCGAGGAAATATACATACTGTAAGTGAACAATTGGGGGCTACGATGCAAACTAAAGGAGAAGTTAGACTGATTTTTTTTCTCGTAGGTGATAGTGGTGCACGTGTACACAGGTACAATGAAAATAAATGCGGAGAGCAAGGTTGAAGATGGCTGATATGTAGTAGGGATATGAAGGGCAACTCCACAACCGTGAACCCCGGACGTCCCCACTGGAATAATAGCAGAGATGTAAAATGTTATTTGAGATATTATGAACCAGTGGGGGCGGGAAGCAGGGAGAAAAGAAAGGGTGAGGAGTATTTATTACAACTAGATGCAGCAGCACTGTTCTGCATCCCAGTTCATAGCCTGACCTAGTTGCCACGGTGGAAGAATCCTTAGCATCCAAACTCAGGTGTAGAATAAAGCGCAGTCTCGACTAGAGTGGATAAATCGTGATACCGAGACAGTGATGACTCAGAGCTTGAACACGATGCGGTGCTAGGCGTGGATTGCTCCTGGAAATATAGGTGCTGCTGAGGCTTACAGGTGCCGAGCGATTGGTTCTCGCCCGGCCAGGGTAGGCGCAAGGTGGTGCTCGGAGCACTTGGACGGGGTTGGAGTCCCGGTGTGAAGTCTTAAACAAGAGCGAGAGTGCCCCTCGAACTTGGCAGGAGCAAGGCGGAAGAGCTCGGGCGAAAAAGGTTTGGCAGGAGTGCTGATGCGAAGTTCGTTGCAGGAGGAGTGCCATTCATGGTCGGTAGGAGTGATACTTGTAGTCTTTGAACAAGGTTGGAGTGCTGGTACGAAGTCTGAACAGGAGCCAGCGCCACTTAAAGTTAGTAGAACCTACGTAGAGGAGCTCAAAGCACTTGGACTTTGTTGGAGTGCCTGTGTGAAGTCTGGAGCAGGAGGAGTACCACTCAGAGTTTTAGAAGCGACGCAGAGGAGCTCCAAGCGCTTAGGCTTGGCAGGAGCGCTGGTGAGATACTCATTGCAGGAGGAGTGCCATTTAGAGTCGGTAGGAGTGAGACGGAGGAGATTGGAGCGCTTGGACATGTTGGAGTGCTGCTGTGCAGTTTAGAGTCCGAGGAGCACCACTAGGAGTTTTAGGAGCAAGACAGATGAGCTCAGAGCACTTGGACAGGGTTGGAACACCGGTGTGAAGTCTAGTGTAGGATGAATACCACCCGCAGTTAGCAGGAGCGAGGCAGAAGACCTCGGAGCACTTGGACAGGGTTGGAACTTGGAGTGCCAATGTGAAATCTGGAGTAGGAAGAGTACCACTCAGATTTGGTAGGAGCGAGGTGAAGGAGCTCGGTACATGGAATGGGTTGCAATGCCGCTGGGAATTAGTTTGGTACTTGGCCAGTTACAGTACATAGAAAATGACCCGCTCTACATGTATTTTGTACGTCATAAGCACGATTATTTCCCTTACTTTTCCTTCGAATCACAATGAAATCATTTATTTTTCTTCAATATATATGTGAACTTCTTTTCTGCTGCCTTTTATCTTCTTGCAACGTACGGTTCGTCTATCTTGCTTCTTTAAATAATTCTAACAAAATATTATTTCTGTCTTCTTCAATTATACATCTTTTACCTTGTTATTCTCCCTACCCATGTGCTCTTCTTACGATTAAATCTCAACTGCCCGGAGAAATAATTTACAGGTAGTTTGATACAACAGCCAGGATCCCACAGCAAATCCGACAGTTAGGTTCCAACGAGAGTCGGGTCACAGCCAATCAGGGCGCACAGAGCGCCGAGATAGGATGCCGCCCAGAAAACCCCGGAAGCTCATTTATACATGTATAACGGAAATACTATTCTAGTATTGGCTACAAAACCCAGCACTCTCATTAGTCGACACCTACCGAAATTGCGAAATACCCTGGTTACTTGTTCATATTGATTATTAAATTATAAGGCCTAATTTTCTACCTTTTCAACACGAAAATAATCCTTCAAATATTACTTCTAATATTAATTTCCTAAATATCACAACATTGAAGGATATGCTACAATGTTACAATTTTATGAAAACCAACTAATCACTAACTGCCACCATCAAAACAGCTGTTCACATACAAATGAATAGAAAAAATCAAGTAACCACCTTATAAGTTGCTTCATTGGATTACTTGACCTCCAAAAAAGATGAAAAACACCTCTAGTGCCACTCAAATATGAAGCATCGTATAGCTCAAACATGATTAAGCGGCCATATTGGTGACCGTATTGGCAGCCATCTTGTATTGACCATGATGTAAGCTCTCAATGGTTTCATGATTGATTGAATGGACACCTCACCACCTTTAAAATGGTTAACTACACCACACACACCACTATAAGTATTAAGTACCGTACCCTATTGCTCTAAACATGATTTGGTGGCTATATTGGCAAACTTCTTGACAGCCATCTTGGATTGACCATGACATAAGCTGTCAAATGGTCATGTAATTGGTCTTAATGAATTCCTTGCCCTCAAAAACATATGATTAGATACCAAAATCATCCGTCTAGATCGAATATGAACAAAATTTTAGCTGAAAATGGGTATTGGCGCCATCTTGGATTTATGCAAATAAGAAGTTGTCCACACATTGCCTTAGTTGTCCTTCGAGGTTACATGTGTTTAAAACATATAAATATAGTTTTAAACTATCTCAACATGCAAGTAAGTAGCATATTTGTATCGCCAGAATCGCTATTTATGGATATTTTGGCAGCCATTTTGGAAATTGTCGGCCATCTTGACCTGGACTTCAAAAAATTGGCACCTACCTTTAATATGTTTCTATGTGACCAAACAACAAGTGTGCCAAGTTTGGTGCTTTAATCCAGCGGGTCACGATTTTTTCACTATGCTGCTGGACTATTTGTGTTTCAATAGAGCTATAGACTGTCAGAAATGATGGGGTTCAATTTTTGGGACTACTGTCCCCCTTCTTCGGGGTGTTAGTACAGGGAAACATTTAGAATCGAGCCAAATTGTGTTTCAATGTACACTAGCGTGTTCGTGTCTTTATCACCCTGGGGGTAAATGCTCCGATGTTGTTGAGAGTGGCGTCAAATGATTCCTCTTGTCATACTGAAAATGCATTTTAACTGATTTGGTGATATCGCCATTGCAACATTCAGGGAAAGTTTTGGTGACATCAAGGTCCCCGTGGACCCTTGCTACATTTTGCTTTGTAATTAACCAACCAAATGTCACACACTTTAAAATAATACGTTTTTGGATCCTATGAGACAATACAAAGAACTTGTCACCAGTTTCAACAAAATCTGAGCATTGGGTAAATTTTACCCCACACTGTTAAAAATAAACCTGTAAAAAAACAGACATTTGACTGGCAGCTGGGACTCACTACATGCAGAACGTAAAATAACTGGAGCCGTAAAAATACGAAACCATTGCAGGGAACGTAAAATAACGGCGTAAAATCTCAGCCTCAACGTTATTGTTGGTTTTTGACTTGTTTAAACAATATTAAGAATTAAAACGTTATTACAATCCTCTGACCAAATTTTCACGTTGTAGCTATGGCATCATGCAAGCGTTGTATTTACATTACCACGTGGTTGTAAAAAAATTATATTCAGGCAAACAATTTTGAGAAAAAAAGGCAAAAACAAAGGGAAAAGGTGAAGAAATAAAGATTTAAACCAGTTTATACACTTTATTTTATATGGTAATGCACACAATCTAATGTCACCAATTACTTAGTCATCATATGAATAAACTTATACATGTACCTTACATAGATTCGAACCAGGGCCTTAAGATTACAAGTCCTAAACCTTATCCACAACACTACATGACTTTACTGATAACAAATGCTAAAATTAAATATATATATGTGTGTGTGTGTGTACTACTTTTTTTTCAAATTAAACTAAATATAATACACAAAGGAGGAAAAGAGTTTTTAAAACTATTGTTAAAAATGATAGGGAAAATAAGATTTTGCATTTTTAATTACGTTACTTCCGACGTTATTTAACACATTTTATAGGTAAAACGATTTTCATAGTTCGGATTCTTACATTGAAAACAAGTAAGTCACAAAAGAACGTAATACTACGGAAAATACAATAACGGTCAGCTTATAAATAGTACCTTTCTTTCAAAATGTGTAGTATTATTTTAGCCACTGTTTATTTACATTTTTCTGCTTCCAAATTGTAATTATATGTTAGGTATAGGTAATAAAGCCTGAAGATTATTGAATAATTGAGGTTTACCGTAATTTAAAAGGTAAAGTCTAGTAAAATTAGGAACATTTTTAACAGTGCAGGATGACATTGAACCATTATGGGGCTATAGCACTTTAACCTTAAAGGTTGGGACCTAGGCAATACTTATAAGGAGACAAACATGTTAATGTACATTAAAACACAATTTGACTCGATTTCAATTTTTCCCCCGTAGTAACATTTCCCTCTTGAAGACGGGGGCAGCAGTCTGAAAATTTTGTTTTTTGACCGTCCGGTCCCTATTGAATGCAAAACATCAGCAAGAAAATCAATTTTAGCACAAAAATCCTACGGGAACTGTTTCATTGACATACCAAACCACAATATTTGGACCTCGTACATTCTAACAGCAGTTTTTGTCATCGGAGTTCACCAAACAATTGTCGATTTTTGGATCAAATTGAATAAATTTTGATCGTTTTGATACCTAAATCAGTAAAAAAGTTAGCAAATATCTTGGGCATATCTTCAGTATCAAAAGGACTAATTTCTTTTTTTTAAAGTGTGTATATAGAGCAGGAGCAGAATATCATACGGGCCTTATTTAAGGAGTTCATTTACCCCCCACTACAGAAAAGGTTCAACACCTTTGGTAGTTAGTGTGGACCCTTTATATCAATGCTAGGTAGTAGTACTCTCAAATTGTGGTATCACGTTTTCACTAGGACCAATTTAAGGTTACACAGGGATCAAACTTTTAAAATGCTTACATTTCAACATGAATTGAGCATTTTAAAAGTTTGACCCCTGTGTAACAAAGTTAACCTTAAATAGGCCCCAACTGAAAAAGTGATACCACAATTTGAGAGTACTGACTACCTAGCATTGATATAAAGGGTCCATACTAACCAAACCACCAAAAGTGTCAAACTTTTTCTGTAGTGAGGGGTGAACGATGATGTTTGACCCGGGTCCATGCTCCTGCACTAATAGAACTATACAGTGAGGCCTCAATGTTATTAGACATTAAGTAATATGTCCGAGTAGTGCATCTGTTCATTGATTGTGGAATAATTTTTTGTAACGATCAATCGACGAAAAAAATAACGTTTCGCGCACATGTACTCCTCTTGCGTTAGTCGTTATTTAAGGCCAAAAATCGAGTTTGTTTCCAGTAGGTACTCCAAAATCCTAAATGTGAAATACGCTTTTTTAGTCCTTTTTATTTTTTTTAAAAGGTTTTCCCCAGAAATGGCCCAAATCGACAAAAATATTGACTTGGGATCACTTACATATTTTTTAAAGATGAAATAAAAAAAAATCTTAGGTGTATTTGTCTAAAAATGCAAATTTTCTCAGTAAATTAACAAAACATGCCGTTAAAATGACTCTAATATCAAAATGCGAGCGACCTACCTTAATAAAACAAACTTGTTTTTCTTCTAAACTGAAGTGCAATTCGGCAAATTTGGATCTATCTGTTTGTAGCTATCAAAATATGAAGTTCTCTAATTCCAAAGTGTTATTAACTTTTGGTTGTGTGCTCGATCATATGAATTCACACCTAAAATCTCCTAATTTAGAAATCGTGCCATCCCATGCATTTATGTAAGAAGCAAGGGCTATCTGTTTTACTTTGGGTAGACTATAATACAAACACTTCACTTTTGATTGTCGTAAGTATTATCATTTTGAATATAGTACAGATGTATCTTCATAACTTTAAAGTAGCTGTAAATACATAATATTAGCTTAATGTGAAGTAAATCTTGTTCAAATGCTTTATCATTAATGATCGCTACACTCGTATCTTTAGGTGGAAAAGCACGGGGTTTTCATTTTAAAAAAATGTTAAAGACCATTTGTTTTGGAATAATTTTTGTAGAGAAGATGTTTCATTGGACCTTGAATTGAATGGAACAAGTTGTCGTTAGATGTCAACTTTTAGGTCATAGGGCCAGAGGGAAAAATATTCCCGGATAAGGACAAAGGTTGCGCACCCTGGGAAGTACATAATCTTTCTGAAATAAATCTTCTCAAATGATGGAAAAGCACGGGGTTTTCATTTAAACAAATGTTAAAGAACATTTATTTTGGAATATTTTTGTAGAGGCGATGTTTCATTGACCTTGAATGGAACAAGCTGTCGTTAGATGTCAACTTTTAGGTCATAGGGCCAGAGGGGAAAATATTCCCGGATAAGGACAAAGGTGGCACAACCCTGGGAAGTACATAATCTTCCTGAATCGTCTTAAATAATAAAAATACAGTTCTACGTGTGTTCACACGTCTAGTATGTGAACATTTTCTTGAAAATTAATTAAATGCCATTTCATTTTTTCTTGAATATCAGTGACCAACGGATGTACATATGATTCATTGACTCAAGCAAATAATGGCGCTATTGTTGAGTAAATCCACACTATGCAAAGGACAAAGTACTTCAGATTTTCATTTTATTTCGAAGTGCACAGCCATTGTTATTACCCATGCAGTTGAAAAGATTTTAGGTGTTATCACCACCCCGATTTAGATTGAGCTATTGGTGTAGAACGCAGAATGCCTCGTCTTCGTTCACGAATAAATAAACTTTGAGGTTCTACTGTGTTCAATTAACTTTGGCCGTATATTTCACCATTTATTAGAAAGGGAAAACAAAGATCAACCAAGTCATGAAAGAAAAGTGGTTTGGGAAATTGTGACCTAATATATATCTCTGTGCAGAACCAAACCCGTAACGTGCCGCGTAACACCACCCTATTCAATTTACCGCGTTATAGAGAAGAAATCGAAAATCATTGGTATTCGTTGACGTATATGAAATTCAGGTAAATGGTGCCGAATAAACTTGGTAAATTGAATAGAAAGGATGTCCTTTGGGTCTTGAATCTGCACCAAGATGCTAGGTCACAGCTTGCCAAGCAACCTTTCATGACTTTGTTCATCCTCGTTTTCTTTTTGAATAAATGATGAAATATACGGTCAAAGTTATTGACCGTATATTTAAAAGTTATTGAACTCACAGTAGAAGCTCGAGTTTTATTTTATTCGTGAACGAGGCTAGCTCAATCTAAATCGGGCAGTGATAACGCCTGAAAACTTTTCAACTTCATGGACAATTACAATGGCTCTGCAGTTCCAGATAAAAAGAATCTGAAGTTCTATGTATACCGGGCGGATTTACGGCAAGAGTTCCATGTCCCCCTTGGAAATTCTACATGTAACACATTCTTTTTAATTTAGGGTTAGGGTATTTGTTAGTGTAGGACCATAAATAAAATAGTGTTTCCTGTACAAGTTTAGGGGGGGGTGTACATATGGAACTCTACCCGGATTTATCAATATTATCGCCATTATTCGCTAGAGTCAATGAATCGTGGTGTGCATCCATCCGTTGGTCATTGATATTCAGAAGAAAAAGGAGATGATAGCGCGGGAGCTAGCAGGCATATGTAACCTTGATTCAGATTTCCCGATGAGGGCGCACTCAATTTTCAAACAAATAATGTTTTTGAATATACATAATGATTGTCCATAAACTAATCACTGTGTGAAATAACTTACTTAAATCGAAATCTTTCAAGTGGAAAAGCAAAGCTTTGATATAAATTTCCGGATGCAGAATTTTTGTTATACACGTTATCCTATGGCACTGTTATACTGTGCATAAATGTTTACTGCATGTGAAAACTGAAAATCCGATTCTTCTCTAACTTTGGAATTAAGCATTTTAGGTGATTATCTTTAGTTCTAGATGACTATTGTTAATTACTACACAAAAATATATTTCGATATTTCTGAGTCAGCAAGGCATACCAAAATATGCTACCCTACTTTAATTGGAAAGTACTTGCTTACTTAAAACGACTCATTTGCATCGACTTAACCGCGACACATATAGTTTGAGTTACGAGCAAAACTACATACTGTAAAGTTTCAAGTTAATTCTTGCACGAACTAATTTAAAGCTGTATTTTTATTTTCAATGCTAGAGCTTGACTCACCACCGAACATCGGTCAGTTGGTCGGAATTCTCCAATGACCATGAAAACCACCTGGAACGTCTTATTTAGGGATATTCCGTTATATATGTGCCGATAGATTCATGCCAATAAATTCCTACTGTCTGTTCAATTAACTTAGATGTCCGGTTTTAATTAATTATTTCCAAAAATAAACGCTTTCGAAAAAAAAATCACGAAAGAAAAGTTGTTATTCATCATTGGACCCAATAAGATCATTGGGTTCCAACTTGAAAACATATTTGTTCTTTTGATTTTTATTCAATTTACACAGATTTTTATTGGCAATCGACAACAAACTGGGTCCAGGTGAATATTGACTTTTGACTCTGAAACTTTGACGGCACACCCATTCACGAATTAGGGCGCTTCAAAAGCATGTTTAATACGAACAATTGATTCGTGGACCTTGCTTTGATTTCAGGTGTTTACGCGTGCATTAATGCATGGGTAGGTAAATGTATTGTTGAAATACCGATACTTTTAATAGAGGTCCTCCTGTTTTATTCAATTGGTTACGAACAAAAGAATCATACAGCTCTCCTGTAATGCCGTCCATTCAAGATAATGCCGCGTGACACCTTGGATATCATCTCGTTTGTATTGCAAAAAATCCAGCGCAAATATAAGAATGGTTCGGATTCGATCCTGTTGAACAAAGTTGGCATTAAACCAGTGGCGGACAATATTGATAGTGAATCATTATCCTCCGACGACAACTTTTATACCTACAAAGTGGAGTCAAAGGAACCTTCCACAAAACGTAGTTACTAATGGTACCATACCTTTATTCGCTCATTTTCAAAACGAGGGTGAAATTCCCAGATTTCAATAGATTTGAAGGTTTAAAATGTCCCATTTTGTCATGTAAAAAACGTCTTAGGTCCAAAGATACTCACCAACTTTCTTTTAGTGATTTATTTCGAACGTGCGTATTTTTTAAAATAATTAATAAAAACCAGACATCTAAGTTAATTGAACAGACAGTAGTCTGCTGTAACGTAGTAGAGTACACCTTCAGACAACCAAGTATGTGATAGTGTATGAGTATGTATTGTTGTAACGGTGGTGGTTCTATACGTAGGTTCGAATCCTGGTCGCACCACTTTAATAGTCGGCGGGTTTAGAATTGTTTTATTACCTCTATGTTTTCTTCTGTAAATTTTGGTAATTCATGTTAATATTAAAACATGTTATTTATAGGATGTTGTAAATTTGTTTATGGTGAGAAAGTGCAAAATAATTTTAACAAGATGAAGTGATTAATATGTGAATAGGCTAAATATGTTTTGTAATGTTTAAAGACAGTGTGAAAAGATAAGCAATAATGTTGTTTATGTTGATTTGTAAACAGTGATTAAAGGTTCTTGTTCCGATTTATGTCTATTGTGTTTCTGATATGAGAGCCTGGCACTTGTACATACGCCCCATCAAGTACCGTGGGAGACAAACTTGCGGTTTTGATAGTCGAAGCAATAAATTCATATTGCAAATCCCTATTCAACACGGTGTTAATGTTGATGGTTAACAATTAAAACGGTTGGTTTTTACATCTTGGGAATGAAATGCATTTGAGGGCTCAAATTTCACGATGACAATGTGAAAAATAAGGCCTTTCATCTGATATCAAAATCGATGCTACTTCCGGGTAAATGGGGGAGGGGGTCCCAAAGACGATCGAAACACGCACCTTGGTTCATCTCTTATTTATCCAATAGACACCAGCTCGTTTCCATAGATGGTGTTAATTCTAATTTCCAAAATCTCACCTGTGGTGTGGTGTGAAGAATCGACTGTTGCTCTATGCAGATGACAGCGTTCCTCTTTCATCTGACAAAGACCCCTGATGTTGTTTCCAGAAGCCTCAGTTTGGACCTGAAATCTTGTAATAACTGGTTAATTGACAACAAGCTTTCTTTGCATGCCGGCAAAATGGAATGTATTTTATTTGGTTCCAAAAATCAGCTAAAAGTCACCGATTTTCATATTATCATATAATGGCCAAAAGAATACAATCTCAAAAAGCTATTAATTATCTGGGGGTGACTCTTGATCAAACCCTTCCAGGTGACTCTGGTTAATTCCATCATTAACAAGGTGACTAGAAAACTCTACTCGTTGGACGCTCAGTTCAGCTTGTGTCATTTTGACTACTGTTGTACCTCGTGGTACTGTGGTATTAGTAAGAAGTATCAGCATAAACTTCAAATCATTCAAAATAGAATGCTTCGTTTTATACTGCATATCCTTTCCATTCCTTGTTGGTTTGAATGGCGCTTTCAGCTACCAGCGCTATGTGAGCCAAAACAATGCGGTTTATAATTCGATTACGTAATTTTGTTCATATGTAGACAATGTGGACAGGTGGTACTGCGTGCCCGTTGCAACTTGCGTCTCAAACAATAGAAACAGTAATTATACTGCATATGTCACCCAGGGACCATAGTAGATCAACCAATCACATATAGTACTTCCTCGAAGGTACAGGCATTGACTGAGGGGCATGTACAGTTGGTGGAAATTAAAATTTCACGCTAAATACATTGAAACATGTAGTCCATTAGCAGAGAAAAATCAATTATAGTCAACGCAATCGTATTTATAGCTACGTGTACATTAAGTCTCAAACATTCCAATCATATTTGCTTCAGTGGTATTCAATTATGTAACAGGTGAGTTGAATGTACTCACTTTTATGCGCCCATATTTGGATACGAAGGAACACAAACGTCTTTGCACTCTCTATGTAAAAATGATGTCAACATGAAAGGCCAGATTACCTTGTTCGTTCATGAAACAGGTGAATCGGGCCACATTTTCTTTTTCTGCCTCTCCCGAATAATAGGCCATGATGCCAAAGCGAAAACGATGCTCGGATAAGGACCAAGGTGGCGCACCCCTGGGAAGTACATAATTCTTCCGAAATAACTTTCCTAAAATTATAGAAATCTGTTCTACGTGTGTTCTCACGTTAGACTATGGGGCGTAGACGAAATAACAAGCTGCATAACAAATTCCGTAGTCCCTTCAAAGGGATAAGACAAAACCCGGTGTAAAATTATTGATAAATTATTAACATGACATAACCGTCTGTTGCCCCAAATAAAACTTGCACATTTTCTTAAAAATGAATAAAATGTCACATCAATTACTCCTTCATAATATCAGTGACCAATTAGCCCAGTCCCTAATACCAAAAATAGGCAGTAGTGTGCACTTTTTCCTAAAAGCATGAAACTTGGCACCCGAACAATTTCTTATAAAGTGCCAAAAATGTAGCGCCCCTATTGGCCTACAGCGCCCTCTATAGTTTCACCCAATTATGAAATATTACTTTCAAGAGTTTAAATGCCATAATTCCGCTATTGTTTGACCAAATAAGGTCCAGTAAGGTTTAAAATGATTTATATGTAGGCCTATATAGCTATTGATTTAAGTTGATATCAATATGGCTGCCCTCTTAGATTTCAAAATGGCTGCCACTGAAATCCATATTTAAGCCTAACTTGAGTTAAGAATGATGAAAAACACTAATTCTAAGGAAATTCCAACATTGGTAATGCTGAGGAGTTCAGAAAACGCACTGCTGATATTGTAGAAGTAACAGATAGCGGAAATCTTGAATTTCAAGTTGGCGTCTGATTTTAAAATGGCCGCTAATGAACTTATTATTTGGAATTTTACCCAATAATGAAATATACCTCTTGAAGGGTTGATGATCCAATCTCAACGCTGTGGTCAAATAAAGTCCAGTAAGATTTGTAAGCACTCTTAATGTATTACGACAATCATGTAGATCAATGTCAATATTCCTGCCATCTTAGATTTGAAAATGGCAACCACTGATTATCCATATTAAGCCTAACTTCACTTATGAATGATGAATCGATCATATTGAAATGCTAACGAGCCTGTTTCGAAATGGAAATGTATAAAGAACATATGTATTTGGTATGAAGCGTTGTGTTGGAGAAATTCAGCACTGAATAGTATGTGATGTTTCTATTTCATTGTTTGTTTTTTCATTGAGAGCTAACAAATCCTTCAGATTCAAAGATAGGGGGCATATGTTCTGATATTAGAGTAGCATTCTTTACTTGGACTACCTAGACAAAGATACATTTGTGTTATATTGATTGTTAAACTTTGGTCTGAGGAGATAATCTTCTAGGTTTGAGTGTGTCGTAGTGCAAATATAGAGGCACAATGAACAATGGCACACACATTTGGCATGTCTTACATCACTGCTTTGTGAGTAGTAATTGGTGAAATATCCTCATAAACATTTCTGAAATTGCAATTGTATTGTATGAAATAACAAGTTTGATTCATTATGTAACCTATTGCTAAATGTTTGGAAGAGCATTAAATAAAGGTGGGTGAAACGATAATGGTCCGATTTTCATTAAAAAACCTCTTATTTAAAATGTTGGGTTAAATCGGTAAAGCCGTTTGGATAGTAAAAGCATAAATGTGTAATAGACTGGCCCATAGGAAACTGTGTATAATTATGTGGTCAACCACATTTGGAGACGTTTTGTTCATTTATCAAATGAAACATTTCCTGGGCTTTAATTTCACTTGGGTAATGAGAAATATATGAACTTTCTTCTGATCTCAAATCTCAATTTTGATAAAGTATGGGGGGGGGCGAGGTTGTCCATTGGGTCACCCACCTTTAATTTTGTACCTATAATCGAAAACAGGAACTTGGGTTGTACAAGTCACTGAAAAGACACTGATATGCATCACATGGTTTGCTATAGCATTTTATATGGACTCTTTGTGATTTTAAGTCCATAAAGTTCATTTCTGGTTAGACCACTCAATGTATGAACTTCAGAGTCGGAAGCCAAGAATTTATATGACTTAGAAGTAAACTCGCTCATATTCATCTCCTTACCAAAACATCAGAATATCATCATGATATATCACCGAAAGAGAGAGAGAGAGATTCCTTTTCCAGTGTATTGACCATATTATTGCATATCTCAGGAGTGAACCATTAGTGTTTCAAATGTGATATCCGCATCAAGCATGAGTTTACCTTAAAGAATGTCATGTGAGAGCTTGGTGTTTGGATTTTGTTAAGTTATCATGCACGTTGATATTTATTTCATTTAAGATAGAAGATAGCTCCAACTTGTGGATTCCAAACTTGTGTAGGTCACTAAATGTTGATTTAAATATCCAAGCCGGGTGTAGACAAAGGATAACAACTGCAAGCTTGAGCTTGTTATAGTTGTGTGTTCATTTTGATTTCGTAAATGCATACGCTTCTTTTCCGTAAGAAACTTTCTTTATTCATTTGCAAGATTTATTACATGGACGTTTTATTCTTATAGGCTAGGTCCTTTAACATTTTAGATTTCTGTGTCATTGATTTAGGTTTTTGAATTAAACTGGCAACGTCTCAACTTTATTTTGTTTTAGTTTGCTTTTTTATAACGTTTATGAAACGTTTGCCATTCTGAAATAACCTAAGGATAGTTGAGTTGAAATTGGAATAAAGGATTTATAACTAGCTACAAGCTAATCTCACAGAATAACAAAGCATACCTATTTAGAAACATTCAGAAAATGAGCTTTTGTTACAAAATGAGCTTAAAGTTTCAGCTAACGTTTGCACATTAGACGTTTGGTCTTAGGCTTGGTCTTCTTAGTACGGGCTTGTTCCTTTCCACGTACTCAGTGGCATTCGTTTTAAGGTCATCTTGGTCCAATGTTTCTGAATTTGGACTTGTAGGCCATTGGGCCCTCAAGTTTGGGTTTTGGTAGAAACTATACCTCTGATAATGTGAAACAAAAAGCATGGCTATCTACCAATTTCTATCTAACATATGCACGGCCAATTTAATGGGCCAAATTTAACACAAATTCTTAAAATTAAAAAAAAAGTTGGTTCCCCACCTATAAAATTATGCTATTTGAGAAGTTTGGTTAACATTGCCAAAAGGACCCCAATAGATACAAAATCACCAAATAAGTTGCATTGATAGACCAATGGTCTAAAATGAGGGCATATTTGTGACCGTCCATAGGACCATTTGTACTAGTCGCTTCATATCCTTGTCAGTACTCTAGGTTCTTAACTTTTTCACTTGCCAGTGGAAGCCGTGATTCAAATCAGTCCTGAATAATCTCTGTTGGCTACTTCTGTCATTTGCACAATCCTATTCCTACTTGATCAATTAATGGGACTGGAAGCAGCAATGCTATGTTTAACCAAGATGAAACCAACTACGCAATGGACGCAATCCCTGAGGTGGCAAAGCTTGAGTGAAATGGTTCAACGTGGTTGCTCAAGAGGATGTACCGATGGATGCAAATCCAAATAGATAGACTTTCAGTCACTCTACTTTAGCACATGCATTAGCAGTGTCAAAATAACTGACTCAGGCTACTAAGATACTTAGTAGCTGCTTAGCATAGCAAGACAACTAAGCTTCCTACAAAGTGGGTCATTTTTGATTCTTTATAATTAGAACTATTTAGTCAGTAGAACTAAGATCCAATGCGATTCAGAAGCGCCAAATATTGCAAATATTGCTCAATAGCAGCAATTCTGAATCACCGCCATCTTTATATTCAAGATTTTTCTATGTGCTACAATACAATGTCACCAGTCTTCTTTCTGAACTCCATAGCATTATCAATGTGGGCTTTGTGTTTTTATATCATTCCAAGGAGTAATTTTAATAATGTGGACATTGTGGCATCCGCAGCCATTTGAAATCTCGGGTGGCAGGGGTATTGATATCATATTACATAAAGTGGGTCATATATATTACAAGCACTTACTGGACCGTCTTGGTCAAATAATAGCTTAGAAATTATGAATTGAGCCTTCAAAAAAGGTACTTTTTCATTTTGCTTAAATCCAATAAAGTTTGAATTGGCGGCCATTTTTGAAAGCAAGGCCGCCATATTGAAATGCATTATTACTGCTACCATGTCATCGGTGTGCTTTCTAATCTCTCAGCAAATTACCCCGGGAGCATTACCAATGTGGGTTATCCCTTAAAATTGGGCATTTTCGTTCGTCATTCTTAATTAATTAAAAGCTGTAAATGTTGGCTTCATTGCGGCCATTTGAATCCAATACAGCAGCCATATTGATATTGACCTAAATGGAATAGCATATACATTGGGCCATCATTTTAAACCTTTACTGGACCTTTATAATGGCATTTTAAGAACCTCTTGAAAGGATATTTTTCATAATTGGGTAAACTATAGAGGCGCTGAGGGCCATCGGGGCCTACATTTGGCACTTTGCGAAATTGTTCAGGAGCTAATATAGACCGTCTTCATAGACCATCCAGTGTTGTGGACAGAGTAAGACGCAATTCCAGTACTACCATACATTCACCTGTCAATGTTCCCTGTGAAATCGCTAACATGGACGATTGACACTGAATGTTTGTAGTCAGGTAAGAACATTGGGTTCTAATGACTCGTAAGGAATGTTTGCTTACCTTCTCCAATATTGATGTAACAAATTCATTGTCTTTGGCAGATGCAGAACCTCCCCAAAATATATATTTTCCCCACATAATATATATTCATTTCGATCACGCTGTATGACGACACCCCCTCCCAAGTGACGTCATACCCACAATCCTCTTACCCCCTTCGTCTTACCCTCCACAAGATAAACATCCTGCGGGGGCGGGACGGGCCGGGAATCAACATCGGAGAAGGTAAGCAAGCCTTCCTTACGAGTCATTAGAACACCACTGTTCTTACATGACTCATACAGAATCTGCTTACCTTCAGCCGATTTGGATGTAACAAATTTACTAACATCGCGCCATATTAGCACAGGTACTAGTAGGCTGTGCAGAGATCAAAACGTCACACCCTGGATTGCGGTGAATCGAAATGAGTATGAATATGAATTGAAGCAATTCAAATAGTAAGAGCAGCGCAAGTTCACATGCCAATACAAATAGCATGAAACCTAAGCACAACACCACTTATAAGAGAATAATTTTGCCTGAGCTCCCCTGAAAAGAGTGGCTCCTGCAAAAAGAACTGGGCGCAGATTAAGCGACGTAACCTAGAGGAGGACGTCACACGAACCAGCACCCTCGTGCACCCCACACCGGCGCATAACTGAGAATTTACCTCCCAAGATGAGGGTCTAACAAGGCCTCAGAGCATCTCGAGCCATTAGACCCAATCGCCACCCTCTGGGCCCATGACGGGCCGAGAGAAAGGGGCAAGCGCCGGTGAGCGGAGTCTGAGGAGGGCTGAAAGAGCCCCAATCCTCAGACCCTCGACTGCCACAGTACTCTGCGAGAAACCCGCACAAGCGTAAGGACAGGAAGACAAGAGTCATCAACTGTTACCTAATGCATGCCACCCCACCATATCCCACTCACTTGAGCCCCAAAGGCAAGCGAGTGCGAGGAACGGAAAAAGAGGAGAATCATGCGAGGCCGACATAAGCCACTCCGATTCACCATCTCTACCCGAAGCCTACCCCGTGGGAGTAACTTCAGTATAGTACAAGCAAACCCCAGTGTATCAGTATTTCCACCAGAATGGAAAAAGGGCAACCAGAAGTTGACCCCCATTCCGTGGAACATCCAATAGTCATACTATGCTATTCATCTGTGAAAATGAAAAAGCATCAGCAAGGACTACTCGATGTCCCCCTGAGACGTGACCACCTCAAACGAATGAACCAGTAACGTTGGAAGGGTGCCTGACAAAGAATTCTCGCAGAAAAAAATGTTGAGGAGTACCCGAGCCCATAACCACTCCAACATTTACGCCAAGGCCTACCTAAACAACTGGATTGAGGCAGCCCGGAGAGTAAGAGAATCTAACAGATTCCGAAAACGCTAAAGTCTAATGACATATCGATCGCCGAGAAAAGGGCAAGTGGCAACCGAATGCTAGCCCCCAATAGCATTCCCCTATCATACGAATGACTAAGGGGGACGCACCGCGAATGGGGAAATCCAATTAGGCATGACACGAGTAAACCCTAACGTGGGATAATGATCCCAGCTGGACCTTAGAGCAAACATATCTTCTAAGTGCAATAGGATTGCTTCCAAGATAAAGATCCCGTTTTGGTGGGCCCGTAGCAAACTCATCAATATCGAGCAGGCTGAACATCACAGAATAAGAATACTGTGAAACGAAACAAGCCAAGGACACCCCAAGGATCTCGCACTTTATGCAAAAGGCTGAGAGGAAATTGGTAATAAATCCCAGTCTGTCAGCACGATGCCAGACCAAGAGTTGAACTATACTATATATAAAACATTGAAAGTAATATATAAAATGTCTAATCCACCAGGTACAGAATCTGCATCTGGCAGTGAAGGCTAATTATCAATCCGAACATATGTGAAAATAATTAATAGTATAGATAATCACACTAGAATCACAACCTCCGATCAAGGATCAAACCATCCAGACATAGATTAGATTGGAGTTATACCAACCCCCCTTGCAACAATATATCATTAATTGAAAGCCCATTGATCAGAATATAATCCATGTCATTGGAAAATGCAAAGACTCATTAGACCATCAATCCATCCCCATGCAGAGCGATTGAGAGGTTGCACCTTTCTGCAAAATAAAGGCAACAAAACCCTCCGCGGGCTGCCGGTTAAGTGCCTATAATGGAGCCGAGAATCCCTGCTATAGCTTGAGAATAAAAGACCCCGCGGGGATCGGGCACCAAGCCGAACGAGCGAGAGTCTCGGCGGCGTGCCACACACTCTTAGTAGAGATTACAGCCGACCGCATCCTTACACACTTCCGAATAGAAATAAAGCAGGGGCGGTAGACTTGGCCGAGTCTTCCGACACAGAACTTAATCCAAAAGACGAACTTAATCGTCTAAAACCATTTCATCTAGGGTATCCTTTGCCGAGATGGCGAGCGTCCCAACCTCTATCGAAAAGCGATCAGAAGCGAGGATATGGCATAAATTACGGCGGAATCCCGACACACATTTAGGCTACTGACGAAATTAATCGCCATCGTATCCATCAACGGTAGTCATCGCCAAAGGGCTCCGGAATATCCGACTTCGAGTCAACCAACGAGCCGAAGTAATGAAATACAAGCGGTAAAAACGTGAAGGAACGGCAAAACTCTCCCGTATTACCGGAAAATACTGACTACATATAGTCGTGAAACTCGGCTAAGACAACGGCATTTATTGCTAAAATGAATTGAATCAAATCGCCAGACGACAAATGAATTCACGACCATAAGCAATAAGTGATTCAATTTTTAGTCTACCAAAGACCGAACCAAAGGAATCAGACGGAGTAGGAGGATCAGACCCTACGCACGCCCCGTTAGACGGGAGGGGGTAGAGACATCAATCCAAACCGGTGGCACAACCCCGTAGGGCTGTGGCTCGAAAGCATCGGTTGTCGTTGTGTTTTTTAATTAAAAACACCGCTCCAAACTCGACCCATGAGGGGTCCGAGCTCGGAAGACAACCGTGCGACTATCTAAGGGCTGCAAACGCCTAATACAGACGTAAGCCGCCCCGGACCGGATGATGGATGAAGTCGAGTCCCACACAATCCGGAGAGACAACTGACAGTAATTGAATCCAAAAAAGGTAGTCATCATAAAAGGCTAATGACGCACCCATTAAGCTACGGGAGCCCTAACCAACCCCAAAACCTGAAGGCGGAAGCTAGGCCCCGAGCGTCCCGGTGTGGTAGGAATACCACGACGCCTGCTGTCCGAAGTAACGCTTGGCGAGCAATCGCCGCCCCAGGCAGCAGAGGACCACACCCAGAGGGGGGTGCACAGTCCCGGCGAATGCGTTCCGTTCCCCCGAAACGAATCATCACACCCACAGATTGTCCTAGTGTACACAGCGACACGGCTAACACAGGCCAGTATCCATCGTGTAGATGAAACGATGCTCCCATCGCCCTAATCCCGGAAGGGATTGAGGCGATAAGGCGAAGACCTACACCACATTTACCTCAGGCAACACCCGCAAGAACAGAATACGGGTATAGCTAAAATCCCCGTGGATGTACTGGCCTATCAAGCGACTGCGACGTTAATTATGTATTAAAAAGGCAAGTACCTGAACGGACACGTACACCATTAATAATTACAGTCATCCACGGTGTGCCAGCAAAGTAGGTCAGCACCGCAAACTCCGCCTACACCCGCGCCCCGAACAGGACAAACGAGGGTGTATACTGCAAGAAAACTAGAACAATCTCCACAAATGCACCTTAACAGCATACTTCCAGCCGATGACCGATTGTCAACGTTGCTGGAGTTGGAGGTAAGCATGGAGTCAGTATACCGTGAGGACATATGACAGAGAGTAACACCGACATCAACCCGTTGAAGATGATCGAAAAACCAGGTTGACCCTTACGACACGTAGCATACCACTCTGCAACCCCCGCGGGAAGGCAGCCACCTAGTTGGCCAACTCCCCAGCCGCCCGGTTACCAACGGCATGGCATGCCTGCGCACCCCCCCTTTTCCCGCCAAGCCAATCCACGCGGATCGGTCTTCGCGGCCTGCAAGGGCGGGTATACTGCGCGTGGCAGAGATGCCGCGACTGGATCCCAACAGGCGGCGAGCCTACAGAGTCAGTGCAGCAGCCCGTTTCACAGAGGCCCGTTGATCATAAAGAATAGGTTTCAACTCCCGGTGAATAGGCATTGTCTCGGGTATCGATTCGTAAATCCTGAGATGAATGGCCTATTGGTATCGCTTAATCCCCCTGAGAGGATTTAGCAATGGGACCGCCTCACAAAATGGGAAAACGAAATGATACCTTCTCAGGGCCGCAATCCTGCTGCAGGGACCGAGCGGCCATCAGGGTGGAGAACCAGCGCAGTAAAGGCCACAATCACCTCTAAAAGACGCAATGCGTAGGGCTAAACACGCCACAAATCTCTCGAACCTTACCCCCCGTGATACAAAAGGTCCGTTGTAACATAAATTTCTACTGAGAAATTAGCAAACTGCCCTCACACGATGGGTTCGTTCGAGAAGACTCACCCACCGCTAAAATCCCCCCGAAGGATTGAGGCCACCGGGGTGGACCAGCGAAGCAGGGCCGGCCGACTCCTAGCGCCAGCCCCGCCTCGCTGAAAATGACAAACACTCCTGCCGCCAGGACTCCCCGTGGGAGCGACGGCGTACTGAATGAGGCCATCGTAATTGAGCCAGGATAATCGCCCTACTAAACAGGCGAAGCGGGCCAATATCGCTGAAGAAAACACCCGTCCAAGCAGACATTGATTCCCATGAATGGGGATTCAAAGCTGAGAATGGTATTGTCTCGAAATTCGACCGGCAAATCCCTCCGTGAATGGGCCTTTTTGGTCTAATCCTGATTACAGACCATGAACCAGCACCGAGGAGATTAGCCTGGGTCAAAGCGCCCGCAGCTGACATCACCCCTGTGAGGTTGAAGGCAAAAGCCTCGAGACCACGCAGTAAAAGCCCGATAAATCGCCCTATAGTATAGGAAGAAGGGCCGACGTCGCCGGGTTGTTTTCGCGCTGAAGCACGGGCTTGCGTGCAGCGGGAACCGCCCCCGGTATCGCTGCCCGGGGGCTGCGTCGCCGTTAGCGGACCCATAGAAGGACACAACACCTTAGGTGACGGAGGACACCCATAGCGGTGATCTCCGTAATCAGTAGGGTACCGAAAACGGTTACAACACGCATAGTAAATCCACCAGTCACCACCCCTGGGGCCGTGGGACTGAAAAAAAAACACACGACACCGGGCGGGTATGAACCCTCTAACGGCGGGTTGACCCCCGCTTACAGCAGCGGAGACTCCCTTTAACGGCGATGGGTACTAAAGCGGGGCTATTGGATCGGTGGGTACCGAAGACGGCTACCACTCGCCCAGTATCCTATCAGTCAAACTCAACCCCTTAGGCGCGGGCGACTGACAACATGCCAGACCCAAAGCTTGTGTAACGGCGGTGAACCTCCGCTTAACCTTCAGCGTAGGAGCTACCGCTCATTACCGATCAAAATCCCTACCGTCAAAGTTATACCGAAGGGGACGAAAACCCAGGATATACCCCGGTCCAACTCCCAAGCGAACCAGTGTGCAATCCAGAGGCCCGATCGCACGGCGCACCTATTCGCCCTGGGCCCCGAGTAGGACCATCGGCATCAGCATGGGTGTGCGTCCCGTGACGGCGACTCGTCGAACAAGTCACGTACAGCCGGCGGCCTATAAGGGAAACAACCAGGCCTGAGCACGCACCAAGCGTGGATACCCTAATACAAATTTACTAAGTTTTAATAGAAAATTCTATAAAAGCATTTCCAACAAAATCCCCCCCTTACAACTCCTTTTAATCAAAGGCCATACCTCGATGACATAAGGGCTGCAGAAGCATAAAGGAAACTAGGTAGTAACCCCAAGTTTACGCTCATTTTTGTGAAGTAATGGTCGTGCATAAATTATAAATGTAAACAAACTCGGACGCCAACTTGAATCGAAACCAAAGGCGTGTCGGTCCATTTCCAAAGTCAATTCGCACAAACAGTGTAAGCACATATATACACTTAAAAATATATATAAATATACCTAACACATAGAAGATAGTATTGGGAAATAAGACTATCGAGATGAACGTGGCGGCAGTGCCACGGCCCTACGCTAGTCAGTCCATGGGTGTGAAATGATGCGGGTTTGTATGTTGACAACCCGAACCAAAGGCAAGGTCTAAAGTCCAAAATACCGACTTCGCAAAACGAAAAATGACAAAACTACACTCCCAGGGACGTAAATAATGACATTTCTTCATATTTACACCAGTTTTTTCAGTGACTACACTAGTAGCTAAATCTGCCAAAATTCGACAAATTACGGGCCGAATACTTAACGTTACCGCACTGGTCGAACCCAAACCGAAAGATGAAGAGATGTGGGTTGACGGTCACTTGGGGGGGGGGGTGTCGTCATACATGGTGATCGAAATGAATATAATGATTATTGAATAATATTTATGGGAGATTCTGCATCTGCCTAAAGCCAATGCCCTCCCAGATTTTGTTACATCAACATCGGATTGAAGGTAAACAGATTCCTGTATGTTTCCTGGAATGTATATGCATCTTTTCCACCATCATTCTGGTGGTGACGTCATATTGAATACGGTCTTCTAAGTAGGCATGCCAAGTTTCAGGCTTTTATGAAAAATTGCACAATATTGTGCTTAGGGACTGGGGCTTAAATGGATATGGTTAATAAGACTTTTCAGCAACCATTACCTAAGATATTACAATGACCCGGTAAAAGGCGGAGCCTTGTTTCGCCAGTTTTATCACCTCCACATGCGGGTTGAGTAACAAAATGACCCGGGCCGCTTGCACATAACTAAACCATGGCCAGAGATATAGGTCGTTGACCCAAGTTTTCTGCTGAAAGCGCGGTAAGTGAGAGAAGGAGTAAGTTAATAAGGTACTGATTTTTATTCGGCACAAGTTGGGGATGGCAAAGCTGCCCAGCAACAGTCTGGTCAGGATGCTTGGGGGTCGGGCGCCGGGGCGGAAGAAAGAATGAAGACAGGGACAAAGGAATTGACAAGCACTATAAAACTGCTCCAGAGTGATTTTATTGACGAAGGAGGCTAAGTATTTTGCGCGGACGTCATGAAAATAAGACGGCGGCGAAATCGGAGAGGTGGTAACATCTGAGTCTTTTCAAAACCGCACCAATATAACAATGGGCTGCACTCCCAGTGAAAGGGAATCTGAGTGTGTTCTTCTGCACCGCATACCGACCGGGTAATTTAATACTCTTTAGAAAGCTCCATCGTTTGCTGAAGTCTAATGGATCTATTGGTCACTGATATTGGGGAAAAATAAATTGAAGTGGACATTTTATATTCATTTCAATAAAATTTTTCTATAGAGTTTACACTTGGTTTTTCCCTAGCGCCTCGATGGGACACCAAACCAACAACAGCATCGAAGGACATGCCCCATAGTCTACTCGTGTATGTGCATCATTCCGAAAAGCTGATTAAATGTCATCTCGATTTAAGCCCTGAATATCAGTGACTACCGCATGTACTCCATGATTCAGTGACTCCAAGCAAATAATGGGGTCTACTTTGCTAAGTAAATTCTCTCGGTAATGTAGAAGACCAAACACTTCAGCAGATTCTCTTTTCAGCTGGAACTGCAGAGCATTGTTATCCATTCAATGAAAGAGATTGCAGGTTTTTATAACATCCACCCCTGATGTCATTAGACTATTTTTCATGACGTGGAACACAACTTACCTGTCCTCTTCACAATATACAGTTCTAACTGTGTGTTCCATTTTTTTTCTGTACACTATATATATTCATCTTTTAGTCGAAAGGGAAACGAAGTGAACAAAGCTCATAAGAAAAATTGTTTGGCAACTGTGACCTAACACCATCTTTGTGCAGAACCAACCCGTAACTTGGCGCGTAACCCCATTTTCTATGCAATTTTATTGCGTTCATAGCAGAAATCAAAAATATCACTATATGAAATGCATGAACCGGTGGCCAACAAACGTTTAAAGAGACCTGGCACATTTTAAAAATAGTGCGCCCTCAAGATTTTTCAAATCGATATTTTTGCATGGTTGTAAGGCTTTTATAAACAAAAGCCCTTACCCTATGATTACAACCAAATCACTTCTTATGGGAAAACGACGATTTTATATTTACGTCGCCTGGCGACGTTAAATTCCGCCGACGACTCAAACGGCGTTAACACAAAACACACGCACGCCGTTTGCATGTTTCCCACTCTATGTACGCTGTTTGATCGTTCTATAACTATTCAGGTAATATACACATTTTGTTGATTAAAGTTATGGACAACTTAAAAGTTGGCCTACAATTACCTGGATGTCTTTACCTCGTATTAATGTCCTATCTGTTTCGGGGTATGTAATATTTTTATGTGTAAAATATATCGGTGTCATAATCCATGCCCTAGACTATCATTTGAGGCAAATTTAAGAAATTTCAATATTTTGTGATTGTTCCATGCCCGCTTTAATTGAATGAAAAGAGGTCCTATATTAATATGTAAGTTATGGGTGTTGGTTCTGCCTACCAAGAACCAAGCATTTTGGTCAAGCGCCAAGCGAAAAGTGCGGGGCGGGAGGGTGGCGCATCGGCCGGGCCGTGCGGGAATAAAGAGGAGACGATCAAAGGTGGCGGAACGCCCAGCAGAAGGGGGGAGTTGGGGAGGGCGGCTTGCGTGCATGGGAGGCGGTAGCTGCAAGCGAGAGTCGGGGGGGGGAGAGGGGGGAAAACAAGGCAAACGGGAACGCAGGGCAAGACCACGGGCTGGGGCGCCCGGAGATCGGAAGGCCGGGGTCCTGGCATAACGGGGAATAGCACCAGAGTTGCTGGAGGCAAGGGAACGCGGTGGACATCACGTGTGTCACTGATATTCAGGGAAAAAAGGGGATGATGAATTCATGTGCAAGACAAGGTGCACATACTAAAGTGAGAACACGTGGAGAAATTGTGATAATTTTTAGACAATTTATTTTTAGCAAAATTATGTCACCTTGAACCGCTATTAGATCTGCCCGCAACCTATAATCGACGCTGGTCTCAAAACTGGTGACACGATGGGGGAATCTACGAGAGCAGCTCACTGGAATGTTCCACAGAGTTAGGCACTACGATCAGCCATAGAAGGTTTAACATAGTTAACTCTGTTTTGACCCTCATATCCTCATCATTTTACTAAATTAAAGATTACAGTTTTATCATACGAGATCTAGTGTGATATGTGATTTATCAAGCAAATGAGTCGGAAGTCCGCAATGATTGAATTTGAGATAGAGCCACAAAGGAGAAAATGTCGTTTGTTTCCTATTGTTTTGGCCACCCCTCAACTGATCATATCTTTGGAATTAATTGTTCAATTTCAATGGGGTTTCAGCAAAATGTAGCTTTTTAAATTGTGCATATAGCTACATGAAAAAGTACAAATTGAATCTGACCGACTTCAGACTCATTTTGCTTGATCGTCACATAGAACTATCAGGTCCCCCCCCCCCCCCCCCCCCCCCTTTTTAGGGGGGTTTCTTTTATAATGGCTTTACGGACTGGAATAACTTGCCTTATCAAATGTGTAAGCGACATGGCCACGTTCAAACGTCTTGTTAAACTCCATCTTACCAATATTGCCTTGAGACAGGAGTCTGATGAATTTGTCTAACTTCTTTCCTGTTTCATGGTTAGGTTGTGGAAATCACCTTTCAATTCATGATCAATCTTTTTTTAATTTTTCTGCTTTTTGTTTTATTGTTGTCCTCGCTCACAGGTGCCTCTGTCATTTCACGGACCCCATTGGAAATAAGTTGGCAAATTCAGCCCACTTAATGGGTTATCCTGGCTAATTGACTGTTGTGCGTTTGTGTTTGCGGCTTATTTGATTTTCTGTAATTTTTTTGTCGATTTGCCGAATAAATAACAAACAAACAAACAACCTTTAACGCGTTTGTATGTTAAAATGTTTACACTATTAAACGTACAAATGTGAAAATGTTAACACTGCCGTTGATTTATAAAAACAGTGTTACGCACTCATTAACATCTTTGCGTGTTCAAATAATGCATACTTTTAGACGCCTTTGAACATTTATTAGTGTTAAAACCATTAACACTAATTAAAATGTTTATAACGTGCTGCTTTAAATAAATGCAATGTGGTGCTAGTGCTAATGTATTTATAATTTTTTGCAGTGTAATAGCGCGCATATGTCACAAAATGGCGTCCGCTAAACTGTCGAAATGGAAACGTATTGGTTCCGGTGTGAAAGCAGATATAGTCCGGCGGGAGCCACAGTTCGGGGCTCCATAGACGATAACGGAATAAAGCGTGAAACTAATGTTATGTGAAGAGTCAACTGAATCGATTGCCCTATTGTTCACCTTTGTTCCCGGGCTATGAGTATGCCGGACCATAATTACTTCTACACCGGTGTGAAAGCAGATATAGTCCGGCGGGAGCCACAGTTCGGGGCTCCATAGACGTAACGGAATAAAGCGTGAAACTAATGTTGCGTAAAGAGTCAACTGAATCGATTGCCCTATTGTTCACCATTGTTCCCGGACTATGAGTACGCCGGACTCTAATTACTTCTACACCGGTGTGGCAGGAGATATGGTCCTCCGGGCTCACAGTCCGGGAACAATGGTGAACAATAGGGCATCGATCAGTTGACTCTTCACGCAACATTAGTTTCACGCTTTATTCCGCTGTCGTCTATGGAGCCCGGACTATGATACCTGCCGGACTATGATTACTTTCACACCTGTTATACTATTAACTAGCTGGAAACTGCTTCAAAATGTCTGAAAATGCACTAGTAATATTTCGAAAGTGATGTAATTTCCAGATTGACATTGTAGGCTGTTAGGACAAGAAGAAGAAAAAAAGTGTCTCAGAAGACCGCGAGCATTTTGTTTAAAATTTTGGTGCCCATGACGGTTTAGTTATTTTGTGACCCCCATGTCAGATCTGACACGGCCTATTCGGGTTTTATAATTCCGTTTAGCTCCGTTTATTGGAGCCAATTGGGAATTTATCCCGTTTAGAATTTAGACATGGACGGTACGCGGTATCGCATACATCATCTATCAGGTGGTCCGTTTATATGTTATGATCGCTTTGAAATAGGCCTATTTTGCATAACGTCGATAAACAACACGGACCAGTCGTGATGAAAATAGGAATAGTACATGATTTTACAGATTCGGCTCGGTGTAAACAACCTCCCATTCAAAGTGTATAGTTGTCACTTTCTCCCTATGGGCGACTATCGGGAGTCAACGGATTCAGCCAGTATGTTTGGTGTGGTGGTGGGGGGGGGGTGGAGGGGGTTAGGAAATATGCCATCCTAACAGCAACTGAGAATTCAAAACAGCATCAACATCCAGCGCGACGAGAGCTAGTTTATTTCAAAGACATAACGATAGTAGGGCGCTCTTACGCGTATCGGACGAAGACAGGCCTGGACGAAGACTCGACTAAAGCTGGAGCCAAGTCAATAATTTAATGAACGCGGGAGTTCCTAATCTGGAATTCCGGAAAAAATATGGGGAAAGCAACACGAACCATTAGAAACGGATTGCCATAGTTGAAATCATTGCTAGCTAATTTTATTATTCGGGTCACAACCACTCCAGCTGTCTGTGGTTTTACCTCGGTCTGCATGGCTGCCGCGCTTTTGAGCATTCGTAATAGGGCGCGAACTGAGAAAAAATAAGCTTTCTTCCGTTTGACTCGAAACATCATAGCCCTGGTACTCTGCCAGCAGAACAGGAATTGTACGGGAATTACTGTACTTGTTGCATATGTCTTCAACCTGGTATCCATATTTGCCTCGCACTAAACCCTTGCCTACCACTGACCTTGCACATTTGAAACCTGTTGAGGTATGTTACACCTTTTCTAGGCTAGGGGAAGGGCAGATTTATTTGGCATCCCCTGTGTAACAACACGTACGGCAATACGTACAATTAGCACTCTATAAATACCCATGTAAATAAATTGCTTTTTGAACACAAGGTTTTTCGTCCTACCGTTATATGGTCCATCGCCAGGATGAAACAAGTCTTGCGATGTATTTATCTATCATAGTCGGCACTTCGCTACTGAAGATTGGCATCACGTGGATCCGCACGTCAGCCCTCCACTGACCGTAGGTTATTATCCTCCGGGGAGCACTGTCAAGAGCACCTTAGGGGAGGTTTCATCACTGCAGTCCCCCAAGCATATTGTTCGTGCGAAGTGCAGCGCCGTGAACATGTTGTTAGTAACTCGACTACCCCTCTCCACTTTGGAAATAGTAGTCTGCCGAAGATCGCTCACCCCGAAAAGGCTCCCCATGGAAATATCATATAGTGCGGTAACCATTCTTATAAAGAGCCATATGCTTGTTGATGTCAATCTGTGGTGTCAAACTGCGTTACACCTTGGGGGGGGGAGGATGCCCGATGTTCGTTATTAGATTTGGATTTTGGTTGCCGAGCTCCCGTAGAGCTCTTGGAAAAAAAATCCCTAAACCATGAGGGGGGAGGACGCCCCGATGTTCGATACACAGTGTAAATTGGGTCATGTACGATCAAATAATATAGTTGCCCTGTGTATGCACACCCTCGTACACTACTGCTTTCTCCAAAATGAAAATAATTTACTTGGAATTTGTAATACTATTATTTAAATATTTATTTGAAGGCTATAGGAGTTTTTTCACACAGAATATTAAAGCTATTAATTAGAAATATTAGTTCCTTTCTTAAAAAGTATGACACATAAATAATGACAGCATATAGTCGAGTATCTACGGATGGTATCCGCTGTCCCCCCACAGGACTCTACCAAACCAACTTTTTAAACTCCGTTTTATGGTCCTATAACACTTTTGAGATGTTAACAAAATAAATTTCCCGGCACTCTGGCGATATTCAAGATGGCGTCCAAAATAGCCCCCAAAATAGGCAAAATTAAAAAAAAATGGGTATTTAATATCAAAACATGTAATAAATTCATAAAATTAATGTTAAAATATAGCTGTCTGGTCATTGGCATTTAAATTCTAGTATTTGAAGTTTTTGCCATATCTAAAATCCAAGATGGCGCCCAAAATGGCCGCCAAAATAGGCAAAAGTTAAGAAAATCAGGTATTTAATATCAAACAAGTAATTAATTCATAAAATTAATGTTAAGCTATAGCTACCTGGTTATTGGCATTTGAATTCTAGTATTTGAAGTTTTTGCCATGTCTAAAAATCCAAGATGGTGGCCAAAATGGCCGCCAAAATAGGCACAATTCAAGAAAATACGCTATTCAATATCAAACAAGTAATAAATTCATAAAATTAATGTTGGAATATTGCTGCCTGGTCATTGGCATTTAAATTCTAGTATTTGAAGTTTTTGCAATTGCTAACAAATTCTGGATTAGCATGCCCGAGTTACCTAAATTTGACATCTGACCACGGATACTAGACACAACAGAAGAAAACGAAAACTGAAATAATCTGAAATCCCATACACAATGATTTATTCCATCGACCACAATCATTTAACAGAACTTCTGCTTTGGCCGAATTGTTTCTGATATTCACTAGATGCTTTTACTCAATATAAACCATAGCTTTCACTTCATTACTTGGTCTGATTTTCAGACAAGTTTCACACACAAGGTAATATTTCGTTTCACATTTCAATCCACGCTTATCTAAAAAGCTAACACCAGTTCATTTAGTGTAAATCTGTGATTACCAACATTGTTACAAACTACGCACAGGTTTTACTTTAATGACCCAAGAGTTCATTTGCTTTGTCAACATCTTTCATTAACAGTTCACGACCCGATTTATTCTACAGTTCAAGTTCAATGATGATGCGGGTCTCACTACTTTGGAAACAGATGTTTCACTCCAGTTTTTAAAGATGTAATTTTGACATACCTTGTAAACTCTTAGTTTGTATTTAACTGAAGCTGGATTACGATTTTATATCACCTCAATGTCCGTTAGTTCAAGTTCAGTTACAGCTTGGTTACACTTGGTTAACTACAACTCTGCACGGTTATGCAATGCATGACTAACTTCAGTTCTCTACACGGTAGGGTAGAAGCATGGTAGAGTAGTACAACAGTAGCACTATTACACAGTCATGATGAATCTCAAAATAATGTACCTCCAGAACACCAAACACCAAACAGCACAGTTACGCTGTAAGTTAATGTTCAATAATAGAACAATAATAATTTCATATTCTGAATTGCCAAATTCGCCCCTCAATTTAACAGGAACGAATCATATTTTGTGCAGGAAAATTTATTTCCAAAACAAACATTTAATTTAAACATAAATCACCTATTTTCATCACCGCATGTCATTAAAACATTGGGTGTGTCAGAGATAAGACTACAATTTCTGATTTGAATATCACATGACCTTTACCTTTTCTGACAATAAATTCCAAATTCACTACTCTTGTATAATTTTTGTTCAACAAAATTCTTGGAAACTTTAAATACCATTCGTCAGTAATATTTTAATGAACTGCACAATCCAAATTTTAGAGTGAACATGATTAATTAACGTTCCTTGGAATCCAACTCTCAGACTATATTTTAATCATTTTCACTCCAAATTGCACATATCTTCCAAAACTTTTATTTACATGTACTAACATTTTGATTTCCGGCTTAAACTCCTATGGTGCGCATCCAGACGTCGGACTTGCCTCACGGTAACACACAGCTTTAAGTGGGAGCCCCCCCCCCCCCCCCCCACACCCATGGTTACCGACCGACATAAATATATTACCAGACTACCTCGCCTAACAACATTTTAAATCAAATTGCATTGTATGCAGTATTTAAGATTGATAGGTTTGCAAGACGCGCAAACTTCCGCCTATCATCTAATTCATAATGGCGCGCTGGTTAAAGCCACATCGTCTGATGCGTTGAGAGATCAAGTCGGGAATGAAAACAAAATTGCGCTGGCAAAATGACTGGCGCGAAAATACAAAGGCTATAGTGGATCACGTGAAATCGTGATAAATCGAGGGCGCTAATACACACAAAGTCGCCTTCAGCCCGTATAGGACATACTGTAATACACAGAGAACATCAAGATAAATAAAATTACGAAAATAAACTAAGTTCTACGTAACAGCCATATCTAAAAATCCAAGATGGTGCCCAAAATGGCCGCCAAAATAGGCAAAATTAAAGAAAATTGGGTATTTAATATCAAACATGTAAACAAAATTGGTAAAATTAAATTGCCTGGTCATTGGCATTTAATTTCTAGTATTTGAATTTTTTACCATATAAAAAATCCAAGATGGCACCCAAAATGGCCACCAAAATTGGCAAAATTAAAGAAAATGAATTATGTAATTTCAACAATAAATTGGTGACATTTAGATGTAGTTGACTGATCATTATTGGCATTTATTTTCTAGTATTTGAATATCTAAAAATCCAAAATGGTGCCCAAAATAGATAACATTGCAGAAAAATTATACGCATCATCTCAAAGCGTGGTAATTTTCACTTACTTAGAATCCTCAGACGGAAGTCCAGGAAGCTTTTAGAATCCTCAGACGGAAGTCTAGGAAAGTTTGCCGTTTGGTGGAGCCTTTCAGATTTGTTATCGACTATACCAAATCCCATTTGGACACTTCCCAGCACCCCTAGTTTCTGGGAGGTGTCACAGACTGCAGTACAGGGAGGGTAAACCCCACGTACCAGAGTGTCCAGGATTGGCACAGTGTGCAGAGATGATCCATAGCCAAAATCCAGCACCGTCACTGTTGTGCTTAGATTTTGGAAACTGGTGGCTAGCCTGCTGATAGGCATGGTTCCCTTGTGTAGGCTTCACTACATGAGGAGAATTACCTTCTCAGTCTATACTGCCCATTGGTTCATCCTTTTACTCTCCAAATATCGGTTTTCCTAAGCTCATTTTAGAACTCAAATGGCGGATGCAATCGCCCAACTTACTTTTGGCACGTATGCTTTCCCATCAGGCCCCCCATGACCTTGCGACAGATGCGTCTGGGAGAGGATGATTCCCTTGTGAAGGTTCAAATAACTACATGAGGCGAATTACCTTCTCAGTCATACTGCAATTGGTTCATCCTTTTACTCTCCAAATCTCGGTCTTCCAAACGCTCATTTTAGAATCAAATGCGCGGATGCATCCGCCCAAACTTAACTTTTGGCGTATGCATTCAATCAGGCACATTCCATGACCTGACGACAGACCGATGCGTCCAAGCTCGAGGGGGCCTATTTTCAGAATGACAATGTACAGGCAGGTGGACACCAACCCAGGGACCCGCCAGAACATCCAACGTGCGGAACTTTGGACAGGATTCTGCACTTCGCGGTACTGTGAACCATATTCAAAGACAAACCCTGAGTCCGCTGCGCAACAGAACAGTTAGATCCTACCTGAACGAGGGCCGGAACAAGGAGGAGACGGAGGTTGTTGGGAAACGCGCCACTTGTGCCTTATGGCGCAAGGAACCTTGCCGGTGCAGCACCTATGGATTGGACAATTGCTATAGTCCTAGACTTATATGGCCCCAATGGCCAGGGGTCATAATCGCACGTGGATCTGTTCGGCGTATCGTATGAATAACAAACTTTAAACATACTTTACATGGGAGGTGAACGAAAACGGCAATCGGAAGGTACGCAATGACGACAGATTGGTCAAACATAATAGTTAAGCAGTTCAGCCAGTGGCGAGATCCCAGGGTACGTAAAGTGTCCAGTCAAAACATCCTTGGTGCTGGTTCGTGGGCGCCTATGGACCCAATCTGGCAGCAGCGTTTCCTCGACATGGACAGTCTGCATCGGCTCTGTGGTGCTCGGCCAGTATAGGTTAATCCAATGGACAACACCTAGGCCGTATAACAGGCTCTGCAGGTTTTAGAACGCCATGCCGCTTGTCCACATGCGATTCAGAGATGGTATGACAGATTCTTTGAGTGTGCCTCTCTCGCCCTATTAAAGGAATATTTGCGGAGAACTGTCTGGGTATGTGGCTGTTTCCACAATGGGTCCCTCTCCTACTGCTCCAACACCTTGCCTCATGAGGACTTTGAGCCCTTGTCGGAGCTCAATACCTTGGACCTGCCCAAGATGAAGGCGTTTTTTGTTGACGGTGGCCAGTGGCCACAGGTGTTCATAGGTTCAAGCCCTGCTATTGAAGAGGCCCACCTCTGTTTTACAGAAGACATGGTTTACATCTTGCCCCGGGTGTGTTTTTAGCAAAAAATCAAACCTTACCTATTTCCCTCAAACCAGTTTTTCTCCCAGTCTTGATCAGCGGTCAGGGAAGCTTTGAGAAGCCAGTGTCTGGTGAGCTAGGGCTCTTAAATCGTAACTTAAACATGTACTGGGAAAATCAGAGGACATCAAGCAAGTTATTCATAACGTCAGAGAAGCCCTTTAGACCTGTTGTACATGACACCTAAGCCGCTGGATCACAATGGCATCCGAAGTGCTTGCGCAAAATGTCAAGATCGGATGACTACTTCCCATGTCTTCATGATACCCATTCCCAATCCACTTCTTGGGCGCTCTATTCTGGGGCTTTCTTGTCTGACATTCTGGATGCTGCCGGTTGATCGACTCCCACGATGTTCCAAACGGTGTACCCAAAAGATGTATGGGCAAGATTGGGTAGATGGCTATTGCGGCCCTCTCTGCAGGTCAAAGGGTAACATCTGGACACCAGTAGGGTGCCTAGAAGCCTCTTTTTTCTTTGTTGCAAATTATAATGTAGCTTGAATAGCTTTGGGCAGGTGGTTAGCTAGGCTTTTAGGGATTCACCACAAATACCTAGGTATACATTTATGGGCTTTGATCCACCGCCTGAGCTTTCATCAGTGGCATTCTGGTGCAGAAATAGGCCGATGGAGGTTGGTAGAGTAGTTGTATTATTTTACCAATTTGCTACACTTTGAGATCATGTGTACAATTTTCTGCAATTTACCTATCTTTGCAGCCTTTTTGGGTGTTGGCTTGGACGTTCAGATTTTCAAATATGGCAAAAAAAATACTAGAAATTAAATGCCAATGATCAAGCAGTCTTATCTAAATTTTTAATTTTACCAATGTTTGATATTAAATACTAAATTTTCTTCATTTTTGCCTATTTTGGCGGCTATTTTGTATTTTGGGCGCCATCTTGGATGGCAAAAAATCCATGTACTAGAATTTAAATGACAATGACCAGGCAAATGTTTCTAAATATTAATTTTTACCAATTTGTTACATTTTTTATATTAAATACCCTGTAGTTTTCTGTAATTTTGCCAATTTTGGCGGCCATTTTGGGCGCCATCTTGGTTTTTTAGACATGGCAAAAACTTTAAATACTAGAATTTAAATGCCAATAACCAGGTAGCTATATCTTAACATTAATTTTATGACTTTAATACTTGTTTGATATTAAATACCTGATTTTCTTAACTTTTGCCTATTTTGGCGGCCATTTTGGGCGCCATCTTGGATTTTTAGATATGATAAAAACTTCAAATACCAGAATTTAAATGCCAATGACCAGGTAGCTATATTCGAACATTAATTTTATGAATTTATTACATGTTTGATATTAAATACCCAATTTTTTTAATTTTGCCTAATTTGGCGGCCATTTTGGACGCCATCTTGAATATCGCCAGAGTGCCGGGAAATTTATTTTGTTAACATCTCAAAAGTGTTATAGGACCATAAAACGAAGCTAAAAAAGTTGGTTTGGTAGAGTCCTGTGGGGGGTCAGCGGATACCCTCCGTAGATACTCCCTAATAGGTCAATTCACCCTATTGACCTTGTGAGTACCGGGTACTACAAAATCAATATTGTGTCACGCTGTTTAAACATGGCCTATTCATAGCTTTTGACTAACAATAGAAAAGCAAATGCACTACCCATGGCTTGTTCCATTGAACATACAGGATGGTAAAATCAAACTCAGCAGTTATCCACAAACAGAAGTGATATTTTGGTTAAGATGTCCGTCTAACAAGGAGAGCGTCGGCATTTTTGAATAGTACTACCAAGTAGTACAACTATTCAATATACAGAAAAAGTCAAAGTGGTTTCAATAAAAGTCAACACTTTTTCATAAATTTGGTTTCCAAATAGGTTTTGTATCATGCTTGAAATAGAAATACAATGTATTCAACGAGGGCGTGTTTGTTCTAAAGCTTGTTGATTGGCTGGCTAGCTGTACACACAAAATGAATTATTTATTAACAAGTTACACTGTGCGCGATACTAGAGTTCGGATTTAATATGCCTGAATGATTCCTCCAAAACCGCTCGATGAATTCCTTCAATGTTTACCATACGGCAAGAAGACATAATTGTAAGCTATTTTGTTCTGCGAACTTTTAGTTCGTAGAAGAAATTTGGAGAAAATGCATTTGAAAATTCAATTTTCGCGGCATTTCAAAAATCCCTAGACTGCTAGAACGTTATTTAATTCAAATTTAGTCTCATTCTCATGTATTTGGGGTCCTACCACGCCTATCAACTCCACGAGGTCCGAGTACAAACGTATACAAACGCGCACGAGATTACCGCGCTCATGTAACACAACACAGGGGATAGGACACGATCTGATCGATTTGGGCATTGGGAATTTCCAAACGGTAATTTGGGGAACTGCTACGTGCATTTACTATGGCAGTCTCGGTCCCAGTGACATTACAAAATCATCTCCTAAACCTTTGTTCAAAGATCTTAGTAATATCATGATCAGGGGTGCAAAAAATGCGGGAGCTGGGAGCGCCGCTCTGAGGAAATGGTTGAAAGTCTTGTAGTTATCTATGTGAACATTGCACCCGGAACTAGCACCCGGAAGTTGATGCCGTTTTGAATTCACTGTTGCTGTTAGGTTGGCATATCCTGCCACCCCCCCGACACAACGTATACCCGACGTATTGACAGGAACTGGCTCATTTCGCACCACATTTTGCTCAAATTTCCTTTCCAAAACCTGATTTGTCATAGATGGTCGCATGTTTTTGTGAAATTAACGTATAGGATTTGTTTTATGGGTGTGACTTTTTGCAGCAAACCGTTTTTGCACAGTTAGACAGAAAAATGACCGTATCATGAGCCTTTAAAACAATAGAATCTATATACATGTTTATTGACTATTTATATAGGGTGCTAATTTTCCGAATTGCGTACGCGGATGCCAAGTAAATCCGACCTAATTCCCCCTACCTAAAACGGCATTAATATGCCTGATGATTTTTCCGACAACCGCTTGATGCAATTCCTTCAATTTTTTCCATACGCAAGAAAGTGACGTCGTTTTAAGCAATTTTCTTCTGCGTACTTTTAGTTCGTAGAGAAAATTTGAGATTTATGAAATGCATTAAAGTTCAATTGTCGCACCGTGTGTCAAAAATCTCGGGACTGCAGAACGTATCGGGGGGGGGGGGTCGGATTTGCATCTCTGTGTACCATGGCAATTCGGAAATTAGCATTCCATATAGACCCAGTTAAATCTACGTTCACTCTGTGTTGCCCTTCTTGAGGAATCCATTCGTGCGAATCGTTATGGCCCCATAGTATTAAAACTCTAAAAAAAAAAAAACAAGATCCGAAGTGCCCAGAGTGTAACAGTCAGGCCGACATTATTTCACATACCAGGCCCTACACATGTTTACAAACATTTGCTGTTGGTTGGTTGGTTGGTATGTGAGTGGCGCCTTCAACTAAAAGTTATTTGCGCCAAAAATAACTTGTTAATTTAAAATACGGTGTTGCAATATGGGAGACCAACTTAAAGTCTAACGTTGAATTAGTTGACGATTTTGAAGGCTTCACAGACTGCATTGGTACTCTTTAAATTGTGGGACGTTCGAAAAGGGCAGTAGTTGAAGAACACCGCATGCACCGCTTGGAGAAGTCGGGATCGGCTACTTGGGATTTTAAAAGCAGATCTTTGGTTGCGTCTTCAGTCCGGTTTTGTAAATAAATCTGCGTCATCATCATCACTATCATCCTGGGGTCCGTCCGTGCATCCTATGTCACGCCTGAGTGGATCAACTTATCCAAAGCACTGTGTAAATGGTATGAAAAGGTCTATTAAGGTAGGACATACGCATGAGTTCGTATGCACGTAGGGTTACGCATGAGTTTCGCGAAGGGACCCACACGTCACAACCATTTGCGAGACTCACCGTGATCGGATTCCGTTATCACAAGTACTAACTCAAACATTGTTGTTGTTGTTGTTGGATTTAATGGAGCCCTGCAGCTAATTAGGCTATTTGCGCCAAAAACAAAAACTTATTTTTATAGACAAAATATCCGGACAAAGCAAAAGGAATCATCATTGCAAGATTGTGAGATACAAGTTGTAGCTATTCATTATAAAGTTAGTAAAAGAAATGCACAATGACACCTATGCTACAATATATATTTAAATGATGATACCACGGTGCATATCAGGATCAAAATACGAAGCCCACTACCCCGCAAAGGCTTTTTTTTTTTTTCCATAAAAAATAACAATAATCAGGACTAATGAAAAAGAAACGGTCTAGCGGCGTGCCAAACCTGGTAATCCAATAAACCTACAATTAAAACCATACCGAAA
>JAMKCH010023545.1:0-24442 GCA_023653785.1 Ophioderma brevispina
CTACATTGTTACTAGTGGAGTTTTCCGTTTTCAGGTTGATTGGATGGGATTGTTGCATTGGGTTTTTTTATCGACCTGTTTTCCTTTCAATGAATTGCCTGTAGCGTTGATAATAACAGGTTTATTCACAAAAACTCAAGGATGATAGCTTCAACAAATGAAGGAGACGAACACCATTAGGCCCTGTACCAGTAGCCTCTTTACTTTTACTGGATTATTTCTTGCAGCGATGGAGTAGCCCCAGGTTTATTCACAGGACTCGAAGAATATAGCTTCAACAAGTGGGGCGAGGGGATTGGACACCATTAGGCATTTGCCAAGCAGCATCCCATTTCCGGCAGCGTAGGGAGTAGCCCAGTTTTAGTCACAGGACTCGAGGATGTAGCTTCAACGACTGAGGAGCGAACACAATTAGGCACTATGACAGTAGACATCTTTACTTCTACTAGATTATGTCCGGCAGGCGATGGAGTAGCCCGGTTTATTCAACAGGACGCAAGAATGGTAGCTTCAACGAATGAAGGAGGACGGACACCATTAGTCACTCTAACAGCAGCATCTTTTATTACTTTTACGGTTTCCGGCAGGCGATGAGTAGCCCGTTTATTCACAGGACTCAAGGATGTAGCTTCAACAAATGAAGGAGGGGACGAAACACCATTCGGCACTGTACCCGTAGATCTTTTATGGGTTACTGGTTATTTCTTGCAGGCGATGGAGTAGCCCAAGTTCTATTCACAGATGAGGAGGACTATAGCTCCACAGGAAGGAGGATGGACACATTGGCATTGGGACAGCAGCCCCCTCCTTTCCGGCAAGCGATGGAGTAGCCCAGTTTATTCACGGATCGAGGATGTGCTTCAACGAATATGAAGGAGGACGAACACCATTAGCACCTATGACAGTAGCATCTTTTACTTCTTACTAGATTATTTCGGCAGGCGATGGAGAGTAGCCGGGTTATTCACAGACTCAAGAATGTCGCTTCAAGAATGAAGGAGGAACGGACCCACCATTAGTCACTCTAACAGCCAGCATTTTTATTACTTTTGACTGGTATTTCGGCAGCGATGGAGAGTAGCCCAGTTTATTACAGGGACCTCAAGGATGTAGCTTCAACAATATGAATGAGGGAACGAAACACCATAGCACAGTAACAGCAGGCATCTTTTACTTTTACTGGATTATTTCCAGGCCCGCCAGCGATGGAGTAGTGTAAAGTAGCTTCAACAGGAATGAGGAGGAAGAACACCATTAGGCACTGTAACAACAGCATCTTTATTTACGGGACTTATTTCCGGCAGCGATGGCGTAGCCCAGTTTATTCACAGAACTCGAGGATGTAGCTTCATCAAATGAAGGAGGACGAAACCCATTAGGCACAGTAAACAGCGCATATTTACATTACGGGTGAAGGACTAGTGTGTTTACCATCTGGTACGGTCATACTAAGATCTTGCATAGTAATTAAATACTTGTCAAGTTTTCACAAATAGGAAATATCAGGTCACTGATCCCTAACAAAAAAGAATTCTATCTTCTTCAGAAAAGGGTAACAGTCAAAATTGCAGTGTTCCCACGCATGCACCCTGTGACTGATCTGTGACGTTTGTGGTTTTAATGAGTAGGAGTCTATGATATTCATGTTTGTTGATTCAAGTGATGGAAAACTTAAAAGGTAGCATACAAATTACTGGATGTCTTTAACATCTTATTAAGTCCCTATCTGTTTTTGAGTATGGTATTTTTATGTGTAAAATGATTCTCTATCTTCCAATGGCCTACACTAATCATTTGAGAGCAAATTGAAGAAATTCAATTTGTGAAAATGTGCCAGTGCCGCTTTAAAGAGACAATGGCAATTTGAAAAATAGTGCGCCCTCAAGATTTTTCAAAATCGATATTTGCATGGTTGTAAAGGCTTTTATATACAAAAGCCTCAAAAGAATGATTAGATCAAATCAGCTCCTTAGGTAAAACAGAACGATTTTATAATTTAACGTCGTAAAATTAAGCAGAGAGAAAATGGCTATAAAACAAGAACACGCACTCCGCTATGCATGTTTCTCACGCTATGTACACTGTTTGACCGGTCATAACGTTGTGGTTTTAATATCGAGTACGAGTCAAATAATTCATGTAATATACACTTTTATTGATTAAAGTTATGGAAAACTTAAACGTTGGCCACAAATTACCTGGCTGTCTTTATCTCTCTCAATGTCCCTCTCTGCTTGTGGGGTATGTTATTTTTATGGTAAAAAATATCTCTGTTCTTCAATGCCTTAGACTATCATTTGAGAGCAATTGAAGAAATTTCATATTTGCAGGGGAAAAAATGTGCCAGTGGCCGCTTAAATGTATTTGAGCCATTCTGCAGCACTAGTTTTCACATTTGTGTTTTGCATGCATTCCTCATACCTGATAGACAACAGTGGAAAAATATACTTGCAACCGAAATGCAACCCTTATTATAACAATTTCAAGAAATAAAAGGACCATCATTATACCAAAGGGCTGAAAATGATACCTTCGCGCCCCCGGGTTTCTGTATTGCCGAGAATCTAGTGATTACCTTGGTGAATGCTAATTGAAAAGAGGCTTGGCCGCCATGTCTGATTTTCGCTATAAAACCTGTTTAAATAGACCGAGTCTAAATTTAGATCTTGGTCGCCATCGTTGGTAGGTTATCTGTCGATGATACTGCCCTCTTGAGGAATTCTATTACCTCTGCGGCCCATATTAAATGCAGCTTTTCTGATTCGTCAGTTACTGCCCATTATCTGCACCGCAATGGGTCGCCAATGCATTTCCTTATTAAATGAACTCTTTTAGTTAATAGAATAGAAAATAAAGGTTTGCAGTGTCATTTAGTGGACTCATAAAGTATCCTCGGCCAGAAAAACGTTCAATTTTATAATGGGCTCGGCTGCGCCTCGCCCAGTATGTAGTTTTTCTGACCCTCGGGACACATTATTCGCCAATAAATGACACTGGCAACCCTTTATTTCTAAAAAAACCTTTTCTTTTTTCATCACTTCCGGGTACACAACCACCGGCTTGAGGTAGGCTTACATCGAATGAAGAATTTTACTATCAAAATTACATCCAAAAATGCCGAAGATTCAGAATTAAAGGTAATTCTTACACTTCGTGTCTCTATGATATCAGGAAAAGATATTAAAATACCCTGTTCCTTCAAACACAATAATGACGTGGGTGATAGTGCTGGGACTTGTTGGTCAGCTGGAAACAGTAGATGCGGTGAGAGGGGCGTATAGCAATGGTGCCAAATGGGATTCGCATCCAAAGTTCATGATGGGCAAGGACTACATCTGCTTTGATTAGTTATTGTGGACAAAAACGAACACAAGCGTGCGTGGACTGCGTGAACCAGAGGAATACGCACCTCGTTTCGTGTTGCGTTATTGGTCAAAATATGCGCAGCACCTGACCACGTCCCCGTAGGCTCGTAGTTTTGCTATGATACGAGGTCCCCGGGCACGAGGTGTTGGTATCTCCTGTCCAAGTAATTTTAATCCAACTGTAATAAAGTGAGTTAACTTAAACAAATTTAAAGGGATAAGCAGCGATTTGCTGATCCGAAACAAGGAAAAAACATCAAAATTGTATTTTTGTGTACTGGCATCTAAACAGATAGAATCTGTGGTGGAGTAATATAATCCAGGCTCAACCACAGACGATAGGTAATTGGATTGCGCTGTGTCCGTGTCCCATAAAATACATACCTGATTTTACCTGATGATGGACTTGTTCCCTTCAAAGTCGCGTCATTAGTACCAAATCACGTAAACACAATGTTAACTTTCCAACAAGTCACGCAGATCAAAAATTGAAAGGTCGAAATTTAAAAAAAGAAACGTATAGAACGGGATCGTTTCAATCAAGACATACTCATATTTGTTTGATAAACAGCTTTAACAACAATGACCGAGGTCATTTTAACATTCCTGCTTATTTGGAAATATTGCGCTTGTAAACCTTTCAACAAATTGGTGAAAGAGGAAGTGTTATCATGGCTATGAAAGTTGATAAATGGTTACTACGCCATTCATATTTATTATTTTCATTAAAAAATTGATGTTAATAATAGATAGAAAGAAATATTTTTTATTCTGGGTAGAGTTTTGAGAAGCAGCCATTTGGTTATAGCAATGATTTACACGAGGCTCCATGGTCTGCGCGGGTATCCTGATACACCTTGGAAATATCCTGGTCAAACCTGTAACGTGCGATCCGTAAGTTGGTAACTGAACATGGTGAATTGCGGGATAGGCAATCACAAAAACGGATTATCTCCCTTGTGTAAAAAGGAGTTTGACATTACCTTTACGTCACTTGATAATATTTATACATGGGAATTTATATAACCATTGCCAGGTGTACGATTGATGTTGGAAAACTGCGTGCAAAATTTGGCTTTATGGAGGATTGAGTCCAAGTTGGTATGGTAATTAGTTTCATGAACATGTTGTTAACCATGAATTTGGGCATAAACGAATGAATAACTAACTTTGAAAGGGTTTTTTTTTTTAAAAATATTTGTAAATAAGGAAAAAGTAAACACGGTAACAGCGAATCCAATACCTATCGTCTGTGGTTGAGGATTATATTACTCAACCACCGATTCGATCTGTGTAACTGGCATCTGAACTAACATAATCTGTAAGTCAAGGGGTTGGCTTGAAAATTTCCGTTTTATTAAAGACAAGGCGAGTTACTTTTTTCTAATTCTGTAATTTTCTATCGTGCGTATCAAAAAGTTCGACGTGAGATCCAAAAAGTAGTCCCCAGACAGTTTGCAGTGGCAGCGCTTTCTGCAGTCAATGCCGTTTCAATGTTTTTGAATGCGCGGCCCCGATGTATTTGAATATGGATGTAAAGTTCCGGGTGACTGACCTCCAATACCTAAGGTTCGCTAGTCCCAATAATTGGGCCTGAACATACGGTTTCTTTAAAATGGGTATTTTGGAATTAAGTTAATGGCATTATGATAATTGTACATAAGGAGCAGTCATGCTCAGCAGGACTAAACGGTTCCGGTGTGACTTACCTCAAATACCAATTAGACTCGCCACACAATGGCGGCGTTCCCCTGGCAATGCACTGGGGTCACACAGGTAACTTGTAATTCAATATTGTTTTTTTTTTTTTTCCCAGGTATCACAGGAGTTCTCGGGTCTCCGCATTATTGGTAATGGTGTTTTCCTTCTTAAACCATTGGAAACATTTTAAAGATTCAGATCGGCAAATGTGAAAAATATGTGACATCGGTCACACGCCTCTGAGCCTTATACTGAATTCAGTGACCTGACCATTAGGCACACACTAGAATCGCATCCGCGCAGGCGTATGGCCCAGCCAAGGTAGATACGTCATCTGACGACAGGAACCGATCGATTTTCCAAAGTTTGTCGATCCTCTTACGAAGTTACGTCACAATGGGCTTGGATGAAATTTGATTGGTATTATCGGGGATCATCGCTAATTAATTAGCATTTTCAATCTTCTGTACACGGGTTTAATGTAATGTGCAGGTCCTGCAGGTGGAATCTGTTTTGCGTTGGGACTTATCTCACGCTAAATTGCAATTTTTCATGAACCAGGTAACGATTGACTTCATTTAAACTGTATTCTAATTCTGTTAGGTCCTTACTAATGAACTACTTTCTAATATTCTAAACTCATTTTTAACCCGACCAAAGACCTTTTCATGGTGAATTATCCCAGATTTATAAGTACAATAACGTGCACCATCCCTGAACAGTTTTGACCTCAAACACAGATATTACCGTATTCGACCTATTTATCGCCCCTGGCGCTTAAGTCACTCGTTTTAGGGGGCGCTAATTTTGTACACATGCTTAAGTTCCTTTGGGACCGCAATCCATATTGGACGCTTTAACTACCCGCATCCGGCTCCACCTAACTTCTATTTAAGCATTGGTACAGTCTCTGTAGCCTCACATGCGTAACTTAATTTAATATTATAGATTTTTACAAATGAAAATGGTATCATAATGTAGGTATATCAAAGTTAATCGTTGGTAGTATCTAGAGTAAATAATACCACTCGTTTGTCGCTTTATCGAGCCTAACAAGTGAACACACTCACATTATTAACTAAAAGGTAGGTATTGCCACTCCCAAGGAAGATTGAACCCAAAAACCGCAGAAAAAAATAGGGAGTTCCGTCAGTCTAGCCAAGATGTTATCCAAATGAGGTAAAGGAAAATGTCCCGCTAAACCTGATGTACGAGTTGTAAACTTTAAAAATGAATCAAAGACCTTCGACAATAAAACAACCAAATAAAACATTAATTATGGGCTATTTATTAGTACAAAAAAGACTCACTTGCATAAAATGTAGAATAGCAATGGTGAAATCCAGGGAAATCCCCAATCCCATACACACACATGCTCGCATCTTACAGCTTTCTGAAAAGGGCCTGCGATTTTATTTTGTGTGACATCAAATAATACTAGGCTATATTATCATGCGTCCGAGATGTTTCTTTTGGATTCCCCATGTAACTCTACTCTTTGCGAGATTGCAATTATTTCTCAGTATCGCCAATTGTTTGTGAAACAGACCTGTCCAATAAAAACTATAACAATCAACCTAAAATTACAAAAAATAAATAAACTGTTGTCCATTTTTGCCAGGTATTTGTACTTTATTGTTAGACAAGATCCTAAGCTAAATCCTCGCTTTATTCCATCCATTTGAGGGCCCTGTGGAGATATTGTCAGTTTGAAACACAAAGGATAAAATCCCATTGGGCCAGTTTTCACCCTGAAGTTCAGAAACTAATTAGTTAGCTAAGGTAGAGGCTTGTAACATCATTGTGGGATTAAAATAAAAAACCGTTTTCAAACAAAAGAATATTGCACAGAATCAGAGTGAATGTATTATCATTGAACTAATCAATATATTTTCAGTGAAAGCCCCAGATATTATTATTTTGAGTGAATGAGGGACTTACTCTCAGGGGGACAATAAGCATGAATTCCATGGAAATTTGGGGAATTTGACTGCGGACTAATGTAACAGTCTACATCTGTTAGGGGACAATGTGTGTACAGTGCTCTAATGTGGAGGGACAATTACCCTTCCCCTATCCTCCCCCACTCCTCCAGATGGCCAGGAAGGAATTAAAAACAAAGAAAGGATGAATAAAAGCATGTTCGAACAAAGAGCAATAAATGATGGTTAATGGTTTTGGTGTTTTCAAGGAGGTCTCATTACTTTCAACAAGGGTGCTTTTTGGTTTTACCTTCTACTGAAACCTGGAGACATTACAAAAGATGTTTGGATTGAGTTCCCAATGCGCATGATTGATTAGCATTGTCGACATTTAAAGTTAAAATTATGTATATCACATAAGCAGTCACTTTATCCTACTTTTTTTTATTTTTCAATAAATAATGTCTTGAGGTGATTTTCATGGCAACTTTGTGATATCAGAACTTACCGAAACTGGCCCAACAGGTTTTCAACTGTCTCAGATAATTTAGTCATAACGCCTGAACCAGACCCCTAAATTACACAACTAAAATCTCATGAAAGCTGGAACACTCCTAAAAGAATCAGTCAAACTTCCGTTGAGATGAACTTAAATTTTTTGCCAAAAAAAATATCTTTGATGGTATAGTTTTTTTGGGACAGTCTGTAATCATTATGGTTAAGTTAAACCAAAATGTTTAAAATTTTTTCACCAGAAAATTGTTTCCCTCTCCCGCCCCTAACAAAAACCAAAGGTGCAACCATAAATTTGCATGGAAGTACCGACCGTCAGGTGCAAATCACATGTTCAGCATGCATTGTGAAGTCGCTAGGGCAGGTCAAAAATGGGAATGAGATAGAAGGTCCGTGTCATAACATCTTTCTTTAAAATTTTATTTTGGAAATTATCAACGTAACACCATTAAGTGAATTTCATGATAATATGAGTGAGGGTAATTTTATTCTGCATTGTATTGAGGAAGTCCATCGTCATCATGCTCTTAGAGAAGCATGTATTTGTATCGATTATAATACTATAAACTATAACACGTCAGAATGAATGTCAATGTGATTTGGCCAAAGAATAATTTTACGTGTACTAGTCGGGATGAATGATTGACAGATTTCGCTGTACATTAACCATCGGGTATTTCAGCGGGTCTCAAAGATCCAATCAATTCAAATAAAAAAAAATAATGGTGAAAATAATAATGAAAGACACAGAAACAGATGGGGTGGGGACAGATCCACTTGTTTTTTTATTGCATTACTGGTTGAAGGAATGTTGGCGACTTTTATAATAAATGCCAAAACAGGGTCCAATAATATTTTTATAGCCCCGTTGAGGTTTTTACCAAATGGATAGCAGCACATTCCGTCCGTTTACTTCTAATACTTGTTTAACCCTAACCAGGACCGGGTCGTTTTGCCGGCCGACGGCCCACATGCCACGAAAAACATCTATTTTTAGTTTAAACGGCCCATAATCAAACGAGAGAGCCAAAGCTTGCCTTTCAAGTTCTCTCTCGGCCGTTTTTCCCGGCACAGGATTAAGTAGCTTAAAGTCAATAACGGGAGGCCCCAGATGCACGAACCACATCCCGCCATTTTCCCGGAAGACGGCCAATGCAACGAAAACATCGCGCCATTTCCCGGAAGACGGCCCATGTGCAACGAAAACATCGCGCCCTTTACCGGAAAGACGGCCAGGTGCAACGAACATCGGCGTGAACATTCCAATACAAACAGGGTAAATAAATAAATAAATAAATAAATAAATAATGGATGCACACTGATCTGCAATGAATTTTGTAGCTTATATTTCGCCAGTCGTGAGTGGCGCAATTACGCTACATCATAGTCGGGCGTGTGCGCTATTATGCTACGTCTTGGCTCCGGTTTACGTCAGAATACGTTTATGCATAATTAGCCCAATAGCTTAATCGAAAATGTTGGCGCTATCACCATCGAAATAAATTGTCTATGGGCCATTTGGTCCAGTGCACCCCCGCCTGAGAAAAGCATTGCACCTTCTGCGGGCAAGACGGCCCAAATCCAGCAGCGAAAAGCCTCGCAAATCATTTCCAGCCAATAACGCCCCAGATGCAACGAAAACATCGCGTCATTTTTCCGGGAAGACGGCCCAGGTGGCACGAAAAACATCGCGTCTTTTCCGGGAAGACGGCCCAGTTGCAACGAAAAACATAACATCGCGTCATTTTCCTGTAAGACTGCCCAGATGCAATGAGAGCCAATGATTCATGCGCGACCAAAAATAGTTGTTGACGGCCCGATTGCACGAAAGCAATTTTCCGACCGGTAACCACCGACTTTTTTGTTGCCTCTCATTGCACCTCGGCCGCGTTAGGGTTATATCCAAAAAAATCTAGTAGCCAAATCTACTACTCCTTATTTCTCGATGTCTACCAGCTACTTTACCGTGTCTAATTTGATCTCCCCTTTCGTTAAAATGCCGAACCAGCAGTTGGATATTCGCAGACAAATGCACAACCATGGCCCCGTACGAACCGCCGCACCACAGCAATCGCGTAAAGTATTCATCACTTTTTTTCACGAGTCGTACGATTTCCTCCAATATACTCGATATACACGCAGCTTAGCTATATGTGGCGTATTTATCATGTTTTCGGTGTTAGCCCGAGAAATACGCCGCAAGATACGAGTACAAATATCCAATTGCATGTATATACATGTAGAAAAAATGGGGACTCAAAAGTGGAGTACAGAGCAGTCAGACCTCTCCGAAATGGAGGGGCGCTTAATTGAGACATGATTTGCAAGTCGCAATGGTTCTGAGGGGGCGCCTTATAAGGGTAGGGGCGCACTAGGTCGAATACGGTATTGATCTTTGTTTATTCTGTACTGGTGTAAACACAGCTCTGTTTAGTGGAGGCCTTTGAGCTGCCATCGCTGGTATCAATGGCTATTATCGGGAGATGGTACAATACACTTTCCCTCAAATCGTCCATTTTTTCCTATTTGTGTTTTTTTTTCTACATTACACTTACATTGCTCAAGTGACGATATCTCGATAAACACATGTGGCATGTATATAAAAATGCTGCCTTTTTGTTCTGCATAGGAGGTGTTACCCTAACCGGCACCGGGTCGTTTTTTGGCCGACCAATGGCCCAAATGCAACAAGGTGCAATCTATTTTTATTTTTACCGGCACAGATGCAACGAGAGACAAATTTTTTGCTTCATTGCATCTCGGCCGTTTTGTTCCCCCGGCACAGGAATAATAGCGTTAAGTCAATAACGGCCCGATGCAACGAAGAACATCGCGTCAATTTTCCCTGAAGAACTGCCCAGAGCAACGAGGAACATCACCCATTTTTCCCTGAAGACGGCCCAGATGAAACGAGGAAATCGCGCCATTTTCCGGAAAAGGCGTCCCAGATGCAACGAGGACTCGCGTTCGAAGCTAGAAAAGGGATTATCATAAATCGTCATAGTCGTGCGTGGCGATATACTCTACTCAGCTCCGTTTTAACGTCATGAATGCGTTTATGCATAATTAAAAGAGCTTAATCGAAATGTTGGGTGGCGCTATCCCCACTCGATATCAAATTGTCTATGGCATTTGTAGTACACCCTGTGTCACACGCCTGATGAAAAGCATTGCGCGTCTGCGGGCAAACTGTCCGAAATGCAGTGAAAGCATCCTCATCATTTCCCGGGAATGACCGCCCAGGTGCAACGATGAACCTCGCGTCATTTTCCGGAAGACCGGCCCAGCTGCAACAAGGAACATCGCGTCACTTTCCGTAAAAGGCCCAGATGCACTAGGAACCTTCGCCGTCATTTTCCCGGTAAAGACGGCCAGATGCAAGAGGTGCAATGAGAGTCATTGGCGCGACAAAAAATAGTTGTTGACGCCGAGATGCACCGAGAAAACATTTTTTCCTACCGGTACCGACTTTTTCGTTGCCTCGCATTGCATCTCGGCCGCAGTTAGGGTTAAAGTAGTTATGGGTAATTGTTACATACTTATCTTTGATTTATATGCTAAAAAATTCCTTTTCCAATTTATTTATTCTCGTGCATTATCACTGCTTAATCCCTTAAAGCATTCCATTAAAGATGATGAATTTAGTATTCTGTCTACAACTAATTTCAACGGCCTGTCTTATGGTAACACTTCCACATTGCAACAATTTTTGATAAAGTTTTAAAACCGAATGATTTTACTAAGCAGGAAATGTTTAATGACCTTGGGTCATTTGTTTTAAAGCGTGTTTATAAACACATTGACGTCAGTGTGGAGTGAAATGATCCAGGTTTTTTTTTTTTTCAAATACGAGCTTTCTTTTTTTAAATCTTCATCTCTACATCCTCGTTTTGATGTTAACCAATTGTTCCTATGTGATTTTGTATACTGACCTTTTTGAGAAATGCATTTAAGGGAAACAAGTCCCAACAACCAGGGAAAATCAGGTATACATGTAATTTTGCGTGTAACACGCTGAAACGTAATGCGATTAACCTTTTCGTCCTGTGGTTAGAGGGTTTATATCCCTCTACCAAAATCGATCTGTGTAGGCGTGGGGTGGTGTGGGATTACGTGGATGTACCCCAGACTTATTTAAATGAATATTCACCTACCACAAATTACCATCACCATTTGTAGAGTTCTGTAACTGTCATATATACCACAATATACCAGTTTGTGTATTTTGTGGTCTATAGCCTTGTTAGGGATATCCGATCCAGGTTGAAATTTGAGAGGAAATTTGTATCCTTAAAAAATCTCCTCCTCTGCCACTTTTTGTGCTTGCTAACGGCTTCCATTTCAAATATCCATCTTAAAACTGACAATCTTTCCCAGGAATGAAACAACTGGAACCAAATAAACTGGAACTCACAAGATAGAATATGCTGAAATGATTATCATGTAATCCACTGCGACACAAGTGTTGGCCACTTGGGCAAGGCACTTTACCTAGCTTGCATCTCTCTACCAAGGAGTGACAATGGGGGAGCTATCAGGGGAATGTTACAATCTAAGTGCTGATAGGAGCTGAGCTACGGTCGCGGACCCTAGTTGAAGCGAAATGATTCTGATGATTTCCTAGCAGTGATAGCGTAATAATAATTGTAAGCGCCACATGTGATACTACGAGAATGGCGGTTCCCTAAATAGTATTAAATTGATCAGGGAAGAAATGTCCAAACAATACATCAACATGTGGAAAGAAAACCAAAAGTCTGAAGAAGCCAACACAAACTAAAACTTGGAAGCTAGAGATTGCTGAGTCTACAAGGAGAGGGTGGTGCACTAATAACAGATAGCGAAAAGATCATCACAAGGTGAACAAATTATACTACCAATGCCTGTACAATAGCAAAAATAACAATAGAATCCTTGACTATAAGAAACCACGCAGATAGCACTACGTACCACCAATAGACAACAGCAAAGTTGAGAAGCTTTGAGAGAGATGAAAAAAAGAGGGAAACTGCAAGAAAGATGAAATAGTAACCCGATTTTCGAAGTGGAACCGTCGATGTGGTACACCAGTCTCAGCACGTACAGTATTTCTCAAGGGACCAATTTGGTTTGTTTTTTTATAGTTTGCAAATATTGCATTGTTATAAACGTGCGGAATAGTTTTTCTTATGTACCCGATCAAATTTTACTATGATTTTCCTCAAAAATTATAAAAAATTGCTAAACAGAGGCCAAATGTTCGCGCCTTCAATTGTATGCTATCAATGTGGTGGCATATAGTAACTGCCAGGGGACATACGTGGTAACTGCATGTCTACTCCTATACCAGATGGTTGCGATTGAATTATTCCCACCAATGACACCAGGTTTGGGAATTTCACCTCAAATAAGGTCATGTGATCTCACAAAATTCTTATTTTTAACACATAATAAAAACTCTGACTTTTACACTCATTTTAGCCAAAAAGCATTAGTACTTGGGTAATTTTTACCATGGGTAGCTGTAGAGTACAGGTGGACGTATCACTGCAACTGTCTTTAGAATAGAAAAGGCCATATCTTGTAGCAACGCATTGCAACTAGCCCATTATGTGTAGTAGTTTCCGCGGTAGACAGTGGGGTAGCTGCCGTTAGCTAGGATAACCACACGAGTATGAAAACTGCTGGTACGGTTTCTAGGCATCGTCTCTGGCAAACCTACCAAATTTATTGATATAGCTTTTTTGGCCCCCACAACACAATGTGTTGGTGCGTAAGTTATACCGCAGATGCGGCGGAGACGTAGACGGACGGGGGGCTGGCGCGAAGATGGGCATCAAAAAGCAAAAAAGCCACTCTACAGATAAACCAATATTATAATGACACTTCTTTTTAATGTGGTGCGGTGATAGAACATGATGAGGTCATGTGCTGGCTGGTGGACAGGGTTTATGAATATCATTAGTCATTTGGGTATTTTTGAAGAAAGAAATTTCATTAACCACTTACAAATAAACCGATTAGTCAATGAACTTCTACTGTGGCCACCGTGATTAACATGACAAGATCAGTGCAATGTATAGTTTTAATCATTCTTTAATTAAGTTATCTGATGAAACTTGTTAAGGTGTGGTATAGTATGTCATTGAAGGTTCAACCAAGCATTAAAAGTACGGATTGTATTTTTTCCGCGGTCATGCTCTTTTGAGACCAACCCGATAGTGAATTTTATCCCCTATTCAGTCCATTCCCTTCGCATCTGCTGGAGATGGGGCATTAGAGCCAGTCGTAGATGGTGGCTGTGGCGAGTATTTTCTTTTTTTTTTAACTGTCCCCCCCTTTCACAGAATTCTTTTGCAAAATGTTGACTTTGCCATCAGGATTAGTATTGTAAAAATAGGTTGGATATTTTATAATGACATAAAATATTTTGTACTGATTGACTTCCCAATATGCAGTATTAAAACACAGTAGTATTTTGAACAATTTTGTAATATATATTTGCACCCCCCCACACACACGATTTCTCAACCAACCAGTTAAAGATATTGTGGTCGGGCAAAAGGGACACGTTTGATGGCAACACAGATTGACCCCCAAAAAAAAATAAAAATAAAAATGGTCTGGGAATGCCCCTGATTAGGATTAATTTCCATGCATGTATGTATAAATTTACCCTAGTGTGGTTATGATGTTTGCAAATTTTAGATCGTATTGTAATTGTTTCCATGGGTTTGCCCAATTGCTGCCACTCATGAGTTCAGGGAGGGGAGTTGTTGTGGGAAGAGGGATCATAGAATACAGGAAACACTACAGATTTGTGGTTGCACGGGAGGTGATGTCACTGTCAAGGGAAAATGGAAAATTCCACAACTTTATTGATTCAAGAGGTTGTGTGTACATAATGTTGGTATCGATGCTATAATATCTTTAACAGATACTTATTTGTGTCAAAATAAGGTGTTTTAACTGCAAAGAGCCATGAAGAGTACTTGATGTAATCCTATTAAAGCTTAAACACTTTGAAAATGGAAAGGCCAGTTCAACAAAAAACTGTTATCCACTGCCGGCAATACTGTCCACTATCTTTGTAATAAGAAATAATTGGCGGACTAGTACTAATTTTCCAGGATAATATTTTGTACGAGTAACAAGTTCTCCCAATACAGCAACCCATAAAATGGTTTATTGTGCCAAATAAAATCAGTATTGCTTTCGTGATATCGAGTGGTTAACCCCCTGTCAATTTTGATGGCACTTGGTAAGTGTGACCCAAGTATACCCATGTAAACTGTTGATGGATATATGCATATTAAATAGCTCATTTGCAATTGGGGAATTAAGTCTGATTTTGATCATCAAACTTGGTTATGGTATAGAAATGGGTACTGAGAAGTTATTAAAGTTACCTACATGTTATATTTCTTTGATAAAAGAGTGTGAAGCAAGAATGCGAAATTCTAGTTTCATTATATTTCAGTCACATTTACAAAAAATCAAAAAGTCTCTGTGAACTGAAAGAGACGCACCCTTTCTGTACATATGTTAATGATCATAACCAGATTATTACTATTATTTTTTTTACATTATTTAGTTTCAGTTGTTTATTATAAGTAAACAAAACCAAAATCCTAAACATAATGTGGTTTAAGCAGGAAACAAATGTTCAAAGTGGTCCTCAAAAACAGCAGGTAAGGTTGTTTCTTGTTGTGTTTGTTTATTGTTTTGTAGCCCCATGTGAAAGGAAAATGAGCTCTAAAGAAAATGGTTCATGTTTCAAGGAGGTTTTCTCTTTACATGGGAGCATCACATACATCAAAAACATCTGTGCCCATTTTTGGGCGGGGGTAGCCTGCGGGCGACCTGCTCTATTCGCTTGGTTTTACCACTTTTCAAATGGCAGTGTTGCAGAAAAAATATCCGTGCCGATTATATCCTCTAAAATCTACATGTTGTGATTCGATAGAGCTATAAAATGTTGTTCAATTTTACGTCATATGATAGTACCCAATAAGATAGGCCCAGCGAAAACTGAACGTACATTTACAAAAAGATATATGTGTTCAAAAGAGTAGAAAATAAAAGGGCAATATACAGCGAAGGTTCATGAGAAATTTTACAGTGATTTGCTGGTTAACAGCGTCTTTACGTATGAGTGCATTGAGTGGAACGGATGGATGCTAACGTTGGGCACCACCATGTAGCAAGTAGTGGGCGATATCAATAATAGTAAAAAAAATTCCTTTAAAATGGAAAGCGTGACTCAAGAGGAAAATCCATGTACATTGGTATGTGAACGTATTAGTAAGATGATATATTGCTTATTTGTAATGCTGAAGCCATGAGTTGCATTGAATGAATGGATGCTTAAGCCTTAAACGTTGGGCACAACATGTAGCAAGTCGTGGGCGGTATCAATAATAATAAATAAAGATTCCTTTAAAAAGGGAACGGGCGGGTCAAAGGGAAATATCCATGGTATTGGTATGTGAGGGAGTAGTAAGATGATACATTGCTTTATTTGGTCATGCATGAGTTCAACGGTTCAAAATTTTCTTTATTTAAAATAATTATTAATATTCTTTTAGGGGTAAATCAAGGGGACTATGATGTGGATCCCGAAGGCCCATTTAAAGACGTTTTCATTTTGATGTTAGGAATGAAACAACGTTGTCAAAATCTTTCACTATCCCAAAGGTGTGGATTGATTTAATTGCTGTTGTAAGTGAGGCCATCGAGGAACCATTAGTGGTAGGATTTTGATTGGATCAGCAACCTTAATAATCAGGTTCTTACATTTTTTAGGAAACATGAATGGCTTGGATTTGAATTGGAATCAGCAACCTTATTTAAATCGGCACTGGCACATTTTCACAATATGAAATTTCTTTCTTCAATTGCTGGTCAAAATGATAGTCTAGGCCATTGGAAGAACAAAAGATTCTTTTACATAGAAAAATAACATACCCCAAAACAATAGGGACATTTATCTGAGGAGAAAGACATCCGGTAATTTGTAGGCCAACTTTAAGTTTTCCAAACTTATCAACAATGTGTATTACATGAATATTTTTGACTCGTACTCACTGGTGTTAAACCACAAAGGTTACAGACCGCGGTCAAACAGTGGGCATAGCGTGAGAAACATGCATACGATGCGTGTTTTGTTTTAAAACCATTTTTCCGTCATCTGCTGAATTTAACGTCGCCCGCGACGTTAATTACTAAAATCGTCTGTTTACCCCATAAGGAAGCTGATTCGCGGTCTTAATCACTTCGGGTGAGGGCCGTTTGTGTATATAAAAGCTTATTTACAACATGCAACAATATCGATTTTTTAAAAATCGTGAGGGCGCACTATTTTTCAAATGTGGCCAGTGTCCTCTTTAAGTTTTGCGGTTTACGGGCATTATTACGCAAATTAACCTCAGATGACTTTTTTGATTTTTTGGGTCAAAACCCGGAAACGTGATAATAAACCCTCAGCTGTTGTTTTCTCCGGCATGTAAACATCAAGTCCATAGGTCAAGGGGCTTCAAAATGCATATCGGACAGGACGAAGATCTCATGTTGAGTACAGTTGCATTTCCCCTGTGTGTGACCTTTCACTATGCCACACTTTTTAATCGAATGTGATTTTAAACCACGTAAAATACGGTGTAAAATGTTTGTAATATGTCAAAAGTAACGAATGTTGACAATAGTGCATGGCGGTGGGTGCACATTTAAATTTGACACCTTTCAGTCTTTGTGGGCACAGAGGTAAAATTTATGTCACTCTGTGTTAAATTATTTACGTTCATGTATACCTCGGCTAAGTGTGTCCAAAATCACATAATCAACTTGCAAAAACTCCCACAAAATGTCATCTTACTAACCCTCCCATACCTTTTACATGGAAATTTCCCCTTGACAAACAACGCCCTTTTCCTTTTTAAAGGAATTTTTTATTAGTTAACGCAGTCCACCCCTTTGGATAGTAAGAAAGCAAAAATATGTACTAAATTGGCCAAAGGACTGGATGGTAGTAATGAGTTGAGCACATGTGATTTTTTTTTTTTTCATTTATAACATCTTTACATAAAATCAAATCTTATGAGAGTCTACAGACTACTTACTCCTTCACTTTTAGACATCATAAGTTTTCCAAATATTTTTGGACCATTTCATTTCCAGATCACTGATAGTGTCCTTTAATTCACTGATATAATGAGAAAAATAATGAACCAATTTTACTTAATTTTGATTTTGATCGGAGTATAAATTGGGAGGGGTCGGTTTAAGATTAGATCACCCACCATTAATGTTTCCATTTTGGGAACATAAAATACTTGTTTAAGTCATGCAGGTCATCCTAGGGATTTTTCAGTGATGGACGTGTATTTAACAATAATTTAAAAGTTGGACTCAAAGATATCGAAGTGTATGTTTTTTATTGGTATAAATTAAGCAATAGACTATATTAACGATAGTCCAACCATAAACTGCTCAACACAAATTGATGCAGTAAGCCTTTAATGTGTAGTATACCTACTACATATGTACAGGATACTGTGTCAATCAAAAAAGATCTAGATCCCAGAATTTTAACTACTACTACCAAGTTGAAATATTTCTGCTGTATAAGGATTTGAAACTGAAGCTGTTTATAATTAAGGGTTTGATTTTCTTGGGGAAAACTGAGTTGGCCTCTAAAAGGACTCCAATATGGCAGATATGAATTTGCATTTTTAACCTGCACATTAAAAAATAAAAAACTTAAAAAAAGCAAAAAATAAAAAAACTTAATATAATTATATAATTCCATTACTTACTCCTGCCCATTATTCCAAAACGCACTTCCTTGATTGCATTTGGGCTAGTTTCACTGCCCCTCATCTGCAATATGGAGTCTCGATTGATGCAAAGTGTCACATGGTTTCTTGGTATGTGCCATCCCCTCTGTAGATACTCACAATAACAAATAACATTTAGGCGGTATGAACAACTGTCACTTTTAGTAAAAGGCCATTTTTTTTATTTTCTTGGGGTAATAAAATAGAAATAAAGGTATCCGCATGGGCCAGCTTATCTTCCTTTCCTCGCCTTTCAACCATGAGTCCTGTCGTTCTCGATCTCCCGATGCAGTATCATCTCAAGTAAGACTTTTTGCGACGATTGGTGTATCATTTATCGAGAAATAAAATCCTCTCAATATAGCGAATATCCTTCCAGAAGATATCGACTCACTTTTGGCAATGGGAGTCTACATGGCAATGTCCTTTAAATAACGCTTCAAAAGTTACTCCATGCATTTACCCATAAAAATAAGCCAATCACTAGGATTACAATCTGAACGGGAAGATTCTCCCAAACAGTCGCGCACCATCCTACCTAGGAGTAGAATCAGCAATGCCCTGAGCTGGGCACAGCACATCAGCCAACAGTCAATAAATCAAACAAATGCGGGCTTTGATGGAAAAACTGCCTGTCTTGTAGTCCAAAGCTGTCAACTCTTGTCTGTCTTAAGTACTGTGGAGGCTATAATGGGGATCCAATTACAAACACAATAAATGACACTGGAAAAAGTAAAATGCCATGTTCCCCGCCTTTGTTTCTTAACCACTAAAACAATAGGGATAGCCGTCACCAAAGCTAACAGACTTCCATGGGAATCATTAGAAGAACGTCGTACCAGGCTCCGACTTCCCACCAATTTACAAAGGAAGTGCACAACATCACATCTGCCCTTCAAATATCCAGCTCAAGAGTAAAAACATCAAGACAACTAGACAGAACGTAGCCCATACATCATTGACCCACCACCATTCAACAAATCTTGCTAACAGTATCGCTCTATCCACGCACAGCTAGAGAAATGGAACATGTTTTACCTTCAACCCTCCTTGCAGCACACACCAGAATACAAAAGTTTTTCAATCCAGCTTGTCCGTCACATAATCTGCAAACTTTAGTTACAAAAGCGCACTTCAAAATTTAGGTCATTAACCTTCCACACTGACCTGTGCGTGATAACCAACAACATCTTAGGTGTTTGCACAGTAACCAGCAGAGCAGAAGCACGTGTAAATTGGTTTGTCGATTCATGCTCATAATTTTCCCCAGGTTTTTTCCCGGGTACTACTCCCAGTTTCCTCCTCTCCTCAAGCTTCTTGGCATAAATCTGTTCTGGTATGTGGTTTGAATGTTGACTATTGCCATGGCGTGGGTGAACATTTTAAAATTTTGAACAAATGTGAAGTCTTTGTGGGACAGGGTAAAATGTATTCACTCTGTGTTAAATATTTACGTTCATGTATCCCTCGGCTAAGTGTGTCCAAAAAATCACATAAGTCAACTTGCAAAAACTCCCCACAAAATTGTCATCTACTACTCCCTGCCCATAACCTTTTTACTGGCTATTTCCCCTTGACACGCCCTTTCCTTTTTAAAGGATTTTTATAGTTAACTCATCCCACCCCTTTGGATAGTAAAGAACCAAAACTATGTACTAAATTGACTCAAAGGACAGTGTGTTTAATTAATGTTGGTTGACCACAGGTGGAGTTTTTTTTTTTTCATTTATAACATCTTACATAAAATCAAATCTTATGAAAATTCTACAGACTTATCCTTCACTTTTGACTATTCATAAGTTCAATATTTTGACCATTCATCCAGATCACTGATAGTGTCTTTTAAATTTCACTGGATATAATGAGAATATTGACTCAATTTGTAATTGAATTTTGATTTTGATGGAGTATAAATTGGTGGGGGTCAGGTTTAAGATTAGATCACCCACCATGAATGTTTCCATTTTGGGAACATAAAATACTTGTTTAAGTCATGCAGGTCATCCTAGGGATTTTTCAGTGATGGACGTGTATTTAACAATAATTTAAAAGTTGGACTCAAAGATATCGAAGTGTATGTTTTTTATTGGTATAAATTAAGCAATAGACTATATTAACGATAGTCCAACCATAAACTGCTCAACACAAATTGATGCAGTAAGCCTTTAATGTGTAGTATACCTACTACATATGTACAGGATACTGTGTCAATCAAAAAAGATCTAGATCCCAGAATTTTAACTACTACTACCAAGTTGAAATATTTCTGCTGTATAAGGATTTGAAACTGAAGCTGTTTATAATTAAGGGTTTGATTTTCTTGGGGAAAACTGAGTTGGCCTCTAAAAGGACTCCAATATGGCAGATATGAATTTGCATTTTTAACCTGCACATTAAAAAATAAAAAACTTAAAAAAAGCAAAAAATAAAAAAACTTAATATAATTATATAATTCCATTACTTACTCCTGCCCATTATTCCAAAACGCACTTCCTTGATTGCATTTGGGCTAGTTTCACTGCCCCTCATCTGCAATATGGAGTCTCGATTGATGCAAAGTGTCACATGGTTTCTTGGTATGTGCCATCCCCTCTGTAGATACTCACAATAACAAATAACATTTAGGCGGTATGAACAACTGTCACTTTTAGTAAAAGGCCATTTTTTTTTATTTTCTTGGGGTAATAAAATAGAAATAAAGGTATCCGCATGGGCCAGCTTATCTTCCTTTCCTCGCCTTTCAACCATGAGTCCTGTCGTTCTCGATCTCCCGATGCAGTATCATCTCAAGTAAGACTTTTTGCGACGATTGGTGTATCATTTATCGAGAAATAAAATCCTCTCAATATAGCGAATATCCTTCCAGAAGATATCGACTCACTTTTGGCAATGGGAGTCTACATGGCAATGTCCTTTAAATAACGCTTCAAAAGTTACTCCATGCATTTACCCATAAAAATAAGCCAATCACTAGGATTACAATCTGAACGGGAAGATTCTCCCAAACAGTCGCGCACCATCCTACCTAGGAGTAGAATCAGCAATGCCCTGAGCTGGGCACAGCACATCAGCCAACAGTCAATAAATCAAACAAATGCGGGCTTTGATGGAAAAACTGCCTGTCTTGTAGTCCAAAGCTGTCAACTCTTGTCTGTCTTAAGTACTGTGGAGGCTATAATGGGGATCCAATTACAAACACAATAAATGACACTGGAAAAAGTAAAATGCCATGTTCCCCGCCTTTGTTTCTTAACCACTAAAACAATAGGGATAGCCGTCACCAAAGCTAACAGACTTCCATGGGAATCATTAGAAGAACGTCGTACCAGGCTCCGACTTCCCACCAATTTACAAAGGAAGTGCACAACATCACATCTGCCCTTCAAATATCCAGCTCAAGAGTAAAAACATCAAGACAACTAGACAGAACGTAGCCCATACATCATTGACCCACCACCATTCAACAAATCTTGCTAACAGTATCGCTCTATCCACGCACAGCTAGAGAAATGGAACATGTTTTACCTTCAACCCTCCTTGCAGCACACACCAGAATACAAAAGTTTTTCAATCCAGCTTGTCCGTCACATAATCTGCAAACTTTAGTTACAAAAGCGCACTTCAAAATTTAGGTCATTAACCTTCCACACTGACCTGTGCGTGATAACCAACAACATCTTAGGTGTTTGCACAGTAACCAGCAGAGCAGAAGCACGTGTAAATTGGTTTGTCGATTCATGCTCATAATTTTCCCCAGGTTTTTTCCCGGGTACTACTCCCAGTTTCCTCCTCTCCTCAAGCTTCTTGGCATAAATCTGTTCTGGTATGTGGTTTGAATGTTACTGAGCGCCATTCATGCGTGACGCAAGCACCTTGAGCAATGTTTACGTGGCTATTGTTGGTGTGTTAAAAATACACCAATTATTATTATTATTATGCTGAAATAGAAGTGTTTTCCGCAGTAAAAACATTTGAAAAATGGTTTGATCTTGCTTAACCTAATGGACAACACACAGACAGACAGACCTCAGACAGACAGCACTTGCAATGCATTAGGGCATTTGATTAAAAACACCCTCTGGTATAAAACAAATAACATCATCAACATTGCCTAATACGATTACTACTACATTCCTCCCTTACACGTTTCTCAGGTGCGATTGGAGTTCAAGATTTAGCCTGGTCCCTGAAAACACTCAACTTAACCAAGGGCCACACATAATTGGTAAGTGCTAGGGTAACTGTAGTGCCTGTTGCTACATGGGGGTTTTTAAAACACATTATACGTATGAGTGTAGCAAAATTGGATACAAACTAGTAACCTTTTTGAAGCTTAACTTTCATTTCACTTAACAACTATCAACACTAACATTTTCATCTCATGCAACAATGGAGCTTTACACCTATCTACAATATACCTCAGTTTTTAATTTTGTACCAATACCAACGATTCAACGAACCACTTCAACCGTGCAATAATGATAGTCAAAAACCATGGCTAGCTTAAAAGGGGCATTTCCTGATCCCATCCTCACATCCCCCGGCTTACTAAAAAATTTTAAGATTCTAGTGAGCTTGAACCGTTGGCCTAAGTTTTGTATGTGTAACTGATTAAATCTACTTGTAAGAAAATTGCGATTTTGTATTTTTTTCCTGTCCGAAAATGACACAGTTTCTCTATGGGACCACCATGAGAATGAACATTGCGCTTAACATCAAATGCACTATCAGAGTCACTGAATTTTGAAATACCTTTCTCGAGGATATTATCTGTTGAACCCATAAACAAAATCAAGTTGTTAAATCATGATATAATCAGAGGTTAATTATCATGCATAGCTGCTTTAAAACCTCACAAAACCCACACCAGTGGTAAACATATTGTGAGACTTTGTGAGATTCAGTGGTTTACAATGCCTTGACACTGTGTGTGATTTTTGTAAGATTCAGTGATTTAAATGCAAGTAATTCTAGACGGTGAGCTATGGTGAGATTCAGTGATTTCCCTAGTCAAGAATGAATGTGTGATTTTTACACTCGCGCTATATCGCTATTGTCTAGTCATGATGGGCGAGTCTCAATTTCGTACGTGACGACTATCAGGGGCTTCATTTTCAATCGTACGTCGATGAAGATTTTTGTAGTTGGTAGGCTGGTAGGGGACAAGTCTCCATATAGCATACTCCCGAAATCGGGGTGTGGTTTGGCCGCTGGAGCGTTTTTCGGGCTGTGAATCTTTTAGAATTGGGATGAACTTGGTAATATTCCGTGGAGTTACGACTATGCGCCGGGCATTTAGATTACCGCCCTGGGCCGGGCCTGGCATTTGGGCAAAGAATTCTCGTTGTTTTCTTCTCTGGTTCTATTGGACCCTTGATCGCGTCACGCGCCTTGGGGGTGATTCCTATCATATGAATGGTGTTTGTTAAGCTCCGTCTATTCAAGGGATACCGAAATAATAACGTCGACAGATCGTCCATGCAATATTACGGCGGTCCCGTATTTCCCAACTGTGTAGTCTGTGCCACAAGACTCCGAATGGTACTGCAATATGATGGGCTGCTCGTGCGAACATCAAACATTTTCCCACGGTGCTACGGCACAGTCCTAGCTAATTAAATATGCACGATCTTACTTTCCCCACCGCTGTGTCATGAGGAGGGGTTAACCAATCGATTTGTCATTACACACCACGTGATCTTCGTTGTTGATGGTGGTTTGCCCTTGGCCCCGGTTCCTCCAATGGAGAGTCGATTAACAACAACATTACCGTGACCCTCGTTGATAAAACATATGTTGCCCTTGGCTGCCCAGGTCACGCTGCGGCATCAAAAGAGGGATCCTTTCCACCAGGCGCGTATGTACGGTTTGGCGGTGTTGAAACGTTCAAGTTTTCAACCACACATGACCATTTAAGTCGGACATACTAGTATTGGAAACAACAAATAGCCAGTTTGATTAGGACTAACAATGATTCTGAGCAAGGTTTGGTGGATTCACATGTAAATAGGGGCCTACCGTCTGTTATGCAGGAGCTGAGGGCTGTCATTAGAACAGTCAACACGGGAGGCAACATTGCCAGCTCACAAGTGATGTCGCTATTTCGTATAGTTTAGTACTTTCTGAC